>DWAJ01003880.1:0-13921 GCA_018238005.1 Eurema mandarina
ACAGTGAACAATATCAAATTCGATGAAAAAGACACGACCATCTCGAGAAGTCATGGCCATCTCGATTAGCAATGTATATTTTAGTATCTGTGCCTTCTGAGGCACTAACTCTTACTAACATCTAGGGTCTAGACAACAAGTAAGACATAACTATAAAGAGTATACTAACAATTTGAAATGTTAAATTAGGCATATGGAATAAAAGGCTTTTTATTATTATTACTAGCTGTGGCGACTTTGTCCGCGTTTCCGTCGTTTTTTCGTAAAAGATCGACTGTTGTTGTAGTCGGATACAAAATATATTTGAAAAAACTTAAGTATAACTTTGGTGTATCTATACCAATTTCTATGATTCTTAATAATTAATAATGTTAGCTTTTTAATTAGGATTGACTGAGAGTGTAACAAAAGTAAGGGTAGACAAATATAATCAGAAATCTTCCAATCAAGATATCGAGAGTTACACGTGTTATTGTGAGTCAACAATAAAAGTTAGAAATATGCTGTTGTAAGATTTTTTTACATGATTTTAAGGAGAACATGTTCGTCATACATGCTTTTTGTGTAGCTTTAACCATTAAGGTTGTACACGCGACGGAAGCTTAAAAATTGGAGCAACTTCTTCCGTTTTCCCAACATTTTCTTTCACTGCTCTGTTCCTATTGATTGTAGCGTGATGAAAAGTATACTATAACCTGCTCCGAAGTATGAAGAATAATTGTACCCAGTTTCGTTAAAATCCGTCTAGTAGTTTTTGTTTCTATAACGGTTATACAAACAGACAGACAGACAGACAGACAGACAAAAATTTTACTAATTGCATTTTTGGCATCAGTATCGATCCCTAATCACCCCCTGATAGTTATTTTTGAAATATATTTAATGTACAGAATTGACCTTTCTACAGATTTATTATAAGTATAGATAATTATATATTTTAGTATCTGAATCATACTTCTTATCACTCTCCCGTATAAAGTTTGATAGAATGTAAGAAGGCAGATGAATGTATCTACGTACTACATATTATTAAATAAATACTGCTGTAAATTCATGCCATGCATGGAAAAATATTTTTGTCTCTTCATTATCAGCTAGATTAACCGATATTCAATTTTAGAATTTTCTTTTTCACAACATTTCCCGGTTTTTTTATACAAAACGACCAAACACGTAGGACAACGTAAATAAAATATTTTTAGCATGTACATTGTACATCGCACGCGATGCAGCAACATTAACGGGAATCAATCATTCCATGTATCATACATCTCGACCCACTTATCGGAGTTTACCCACTGTTCAACCTGTGCTAAGAGCTAGGAAATGAGGAACAAAACAGGGCAGCTCGGCGCGCGATACTCCGGAACGCGCAGGCGGTAGGTCTAAGTTGCGAAGTGCTCCAAGTTGGCCATTTGTCCGTCCGACTGCGAGTGAGATTAATGACGCCGGCCGAGGGGGCGCGGGGCGCGGGGCGCGGGGAGGGGCGCCGGTGCTTTGACAACTTTTCACATGTGATTTATACAGGTAAACGATAAATGTATCAATAGAGTATTAGAATCTAAGCCGAATACAACATTTGATTTAATCAAACATCATATAATTTCTGCCGGGAGCGCCGTCGGAGGAAACTTAGGCTTAACAGACGGAAAAACGTCGAGTAAACGTCGCAGCAAGTTTCTAAATTTGGGAAATGCGCACGGCTCTGCTCCCCTGGGCTCTCAATTCCGCAAATTAACGGAACGTTTCATTGTCCTACAGCTGTCAAATGACTCCCATTAAAACTTCTAAAAAAGTACAGCTTAGAATTTTTTATTTAATTTTAACTATAAAGAACACACGAAATTCATCTGGTGGCGCACATATTTTAAGATACAAATCGTTTGAATGCAGGCTGACTGCTACGTAACAATGCGTGCTTGTTCAAACTATTTTAAGAATGCTCACAAATGTAGGGATATCGTTGTGAAGTATGAACATGAGCCAAGACATGTGTCGCAAGACAAGACATATCTCGGAGCCCGCCGCCATTCATTATGTTTTAAGAAAACTGAATCTTAAACTTAATCATTTGAAAATAATGAAAAATGATTTCATTATGATTCTACGTATTAAATTATAATTTATTTCTAAGAAGCAGTCAGTACAAAAGTTTATTGTTATCGCAAGAAATTAAAATGTACGAAAAATGATTAAATTTAGCGAGCGCATTGTCGCTCGTTGTGTCGGCAAATGCGTGTGACTTCGTTTTTGTTGCTCATATGTTGGGTGGAGCTGACACTTGTATGTCTAAAGATTAGCCGTGTATATCTCAAGTTACACGTTTGTATCCGAGAGACTACTGGACCTTCAACTCGTCATGTGTCCTGCAACAACTGGTTACCGTCAAGGTCGGTTCTGAATATACCTAGAAGCTGACTAATATCAAGTTTTATAATCTCTAAATGACATACTAGAAATCGTTCTGAACGATACTTTACATCGACACTAACACAACTCGCAAACGCGCGACTTGCCCTCTCCCTCCCTCTTGTCTCAATCTCCAAATGTTTGAATTTAATTAATTCACTCGTTATTATGAAACTTTGTGAAATGTGAAACCTTGGACTTTATAATATATGTTCAATGCTTATAATATAGAGAGGTAAAGTTTTCAAAAATAGTTTTTTGAAATACACTTTCATATGATTGAAGTCTCTAATCCTGTGAGTTAGAGCACTTATCTGCAATGCGGTCAAATAAGAAACATTAAACACTTATAATGTGCAATTCGTCATGGCGGACGGATTTCCCGCGCCAATCTGACAGCGACAGCCAGTGACAGGTGTACAAATGGGCCGATGCCCGATACATCGGTGCCGGCGCCGCCGCCGCCGCCGCCGCCGCCCGCTAATCCGCGCCGCGCCTCCGCCGACACGACGCTATATTGGGGATTGCTTCAAAAAATATTACTTCTTAACACTTGTAACATAATTCAATGGTAGATAATGTGATACAGGAGCGACGCGACTCGTATGACGTACCTCGAGCGGAGACACAGACAGTCACCCGAACAGTTCCACTACTTAGCCTAATAAAGGCTTTCAAGTTTTAACAAACGCTCCACCCCACAACACTGTCTTGTATATGTTTTCACATGTGTGTACTTCTTGCTACAATCTCGACTTTGCTGTCGCGACTTGACGTTACAGTTGGAAACATAAAATTAAATGTAGGTATTAATAAAGTCTGTGTTTGTTAAAGTGAAGGACTGCAAAGAGTTGTTAACGTTCTTTTCTTAGTTAAAAGCTTACTATGACATTTTTTAAGTCTACATGAAAAAAAGCATAATTTGAATATTTATAAATATTATGTTTTCGTCCACGCGTTGCTCAGTTCCGCGCGTGCAGGGACCCGCGCCCCGAGCAACGCCGGGCGACACTATTAGCGTGTTTGCCAGCTACTACATTCAACCAAACATGCCGACTGGGAAAATAACTTCTCCCCGGGGGGTGCGGCGCTGAGAGCGGGGGCGCGGGGGGGAGCGTTTATTCATAATGTGCTCTCGATCCCGCTGATATTCGCTGAAGGCCATCAATATTGCGATCCCGGGATTCTACAAATCCCTGGCCATTGAAAACAGGCTCCGTCCCGCCGCGCCCCGCGCCCCGCCGCCCCGCACCACCCCGGGCGCACTCCAGTGTGTCATTGATATATAATTTGCTAAACACGCTTATAATAACATACTAAAATATTATTAAATAAAAAACAACAAAACAAAACATAAAAGTACCTATAGTTTTACTACCCATTCTGTTAGTACGTATAGTTTCATGTCAGTATTGTAAAGGTTGAGTTGTAGTGCATGTTTATAATTGCAATTGTATCTTTTTATTTTAAAGAGCAACTATCAGAGTTTCTTGCCGGTTCTTCTCTGTAGAAACTACCTTCCGAACTGGTAGTAAATGTTTGGTAATACCATGACGATTCAAGTGTTACTCTATGTAGCCTAGTTGAGAAAGATGTGTTTGAATTTGACTTTGACTTTGACTTTGAATGACGTTGTGCGACGTTGACGAATGTACGTTAAACGAGATGTTTTCACAAGTTTGCATTGAGTGTGCGAGGGGCGTGCGCCGGTGCGCCGGTGCGCCGGTGCGCTGTACCACGTTCATGTTATTGGAACCATTCGTGTTACAGAATCAGTCGTCAGTCATCACAGCAAAGTCGACGAATTACATTCATCAGTTACACAAAATACTCAGAAGCAGTACATGTGTGGGGCGCGTGTGCAGAGTTTCCGGGAACGGACGTCATTTGATCGCTCGCTCATTATATTATTTTGAATTTTGGTATTTCAATACCTCCTGAAGTTGATTCGAAATATCTCTACAGTGTACACACTGCACAGAGAGGCTCTACGGTATACCGTAAGCTTTGTACAATAATTTATTATTAGTGTATATTAGTTATTAGTGTATATTAGTAATACTCCTAATTCCTAAACCGACCTGGTCAGGCCAGGTCGGTTTAGGAATTAGGAGTGAATTTTCCAAATCAGTATATTATGTATTATGTAGTTAGTAGTTGTGTTGTGTCAATGTGTCCATTATAATTATTAGAGTACTTTTTTATAAATAAAATACCTTTTTATTTTAAAATATATATATTATTCACCTCACCAGTAGGTGCATTCTGTAGAAGAACTGCTAAATACGGGATTATAATTAAGACTTAAAACCGCCCGAACTTTCTCGGAAGGAAGGTTTTACAAAAGTAGCTTTACTGAGGAAAGAATGCTTTGTGCTTTTGCAAAGAATCTCAATTAGGTATATTACAAAATGCTTACACACACACACGGTGTCTGGTGTCTGGTGTCCGGTGTCCAGTGTCTAGTGTCCGGTGTCCGGGTACTGCGCGCTGTGTACGGTGCACCCACTCGGTGCTGGTGAAGGTACTCACTTAGGTCCATTAGACTGTACTTTATATGATGTAACTATATATTGTATTTGTACGATTGTTTCAAAGTTCCAGACTTTGAAACAATCGATCTCATTTACTGTACATTCGCAATCGTATGCTCAATCATATTGTTTGAAAAATCTCAATTTCTCTCAAATTTCTCAGTTATCCTTTATTCAGGAATTCCTTTACAGCGGCTTGATACATTATGTATTTAAAGTGAGCTCGCAACGCGCCGCAAGACTGCTCGGATGTGTGGACCCGGTCAGGCGACTGTGGCCCGTGTGCAGGACGGCGCAAGGGCCACAGTCGCCTGCTGCCCGCTGCGCGCCTGCTGCTCGCCGGTGGCCGTCCCTCGCAAGGCCGGGCGGGCGCGCGCCAAATATTTACGCGAGATGAAGGTAAGGCTACGTAATTATGGGACCTTCACGTTAACTCGCTAACTTATGTGTGTCTTCAATTTCCCATATTTATGTCCAAAGTTCGGAGCGACGTGAATTCCTCGCCGGCCTGATTGGATGCCTTGTGTGCAATGATCGTGTTGCTACACCGAACTTCTTTGCGCATAATCAATATAACTTTACGTTTTTATGGCACAGAAGTTTTCCTTTGTGTTTTCATATACGCGGCTGTTTACTGCTCAACAATTTTCCACATTATGTTTTGTTAAAATTCTTATTTCAGATCCAATGTTATTCGAATATCCAATTACATTTGGACGGAATCGGTAAAGGTCGAGTTGTGAACAATACGACGAGCTAATCGAAGGTCAGACTTTTGCGAATTTACCTTATTTATTATTATATCATATAATATTACCTAATGGAAAATGGTTCAGAGCATGAATATTTCTATATATATAATCTACAATTATTGATTTTGCTTAAGAAATAGTGCAAGTGGCCCAAGTGAAAGTAAACCACTTGGACTCCATGTGGTGTCTTCATTAAGAATGGTCATTCCCATTCATAATCCAACACTAATTGAAACATTTACAGGAAACGCGATATAAAATATTGAGAAGGCAGGAAAGGTTCCCAAGATAAACAGGAGGCAATGATATGAAAATAATGTGATCTCGGGCAGACGGCGCGGCGGCCGACGGGCTCCAAAAGGATAATTTGGGCTCCAATTAGTTAAACACATTAATGATTTTAACCCTTTCTAATTGGAAAAGATGTCTTTATAATTAAATGCGAACTCGGTTTGAATTATCTTCTTGTACGAGTAAACCTTTTCGGTAATATAAACCCATCAGGCGTGGGCGGAGAAACTGAAAATAAACTAAACGAGCGAGTTCAGGCGCCGAGTGCCGACTAGCCATGAGTCGTATCCTGAGTTTGAGGTCATCATCTGTGTACAATGACACAACAAGGATGTAGAAACAAACCAAGGCGAATATTGAACTCAAATGCCGTCCTGTCCCGTGGGACCCACGACACCAACCTTTTGTCACAAAACTTGCCTCCTGATTTACATGTGTACAACAGTTTGAAAGGACATCGTACCTTTTTCATTTTTTATTATCATCTGTAAAAAATTATAAACATAACAATGAAATAAAGTGTCTACTTCCAAGAATTTCGTAGTCATCCTCAAGGGCACGTGGATTTAGGACACCAAGTAGCTATCTATTATTTTGTATAAATTAATGTACTTACTTTTATACGACTTACTAAACTTACTTAACTTGGGAACTAACAAATTTATCTAAGACGTAGTTTTCATTCAAAAAACCTAGAACTATATAAAATATGGTTTATCGCCTATTCGCGAGATACTAATCACCACGTCCGAGGGGGGTAGCTCGAAAAATGTGCTGCGTAATTTTACTAAGGCACTTTGTCGACGTGATGAATATACTTTTCGATGCAGTTCATTCTTTTTGGCAAGTTCGCTGATGACGGTATAAGATGATGATGGTAACAAGGAGCAGAGACGTGCTGTGTGCGGGGTGTGGGGTGCGGGGCGCGCGGGGGGTGCGGGGTGCGGGGAGCCGGCTGAAGGGAATCAATCAATGGTTGAGCTAGTTACGAGTTTCGCGATCCAATCTGCTGCAGCCCGCGAGCCTCTCGCCTAATTTATTCATTAGCCGCGAGGGAGCCGCCAGCCGGAGGGAGCGGCGGGGAGCGGGGGATGGGGCGCATTCCGAGCGAATTTATTTCGATGGATTTAAACGTAATTTTTCGTGTAAATCGTTTGAGTCAAATGTTTATTTTGGAGCGGAACGCCCGAATAATCGCATTAGCACCGCGGCTGCCTCGTGAATAATTTTCTTATTAATGTTTTGTTCGGGACTCTTCGCTGCGGTCCGCGCGGATGCGAAACGTACGACAAGTAGTACCAGTTCATACTCGTAACGTCTTTGTAGTGCATTACATACAGTCTATCGAACAGTATCCTAATACGAGTACGTACTTACCGTATCAGGATTAAATGTAATCGTTGTAAACCTTTATATATAACAGTGCAAAGAGTAATGGACGGAGCACGTGGAGCGCGCTCGCACATACTACACAGGCACATGACGTCGACGCTGCTAGTGCCGAGCGCCGAGCGCGGGGCGGGCGGGCGCGGTCGCTCCCGGCCCGCGGCGCGCCAATGAATATTCGCTCGGCGCTCAGAGTGGTTTTTATTCCGAATTTGTTTCAATCACAATTACATTATGAGCCTTTTGCGCCTCTAATAGATTCGCTTTAAGGAACGTATTACTTCTAAATGTGAAGCTCGTTTTGAATTCCCTTTGCCTGCTTTGCGCCGAGTGAAATGAACCAGTGAAATATTGTTATTTTTAAGGGCGTCGGTTTTACCACTTACGCCCTGATGCCATACAATGGGGATCTTAAGATTTATTTATTAGTGTGAAAGATAGCTGTAGTAATCAGTGTCATCATTCAAGTCTTACGTACATTTTAATTATTGTGTCCATATGCAGACACGCTTTAGTGTACTTTTATATTAGTGTCATTGAATCACTTATAGTTCTCCCTGTCAAAGTATAATTTGGCTGTAAATAGGGTCTCCTATATAAAAGTGCTGACTGGCGAGTGTGGTTCGTAGCGCCAGCTCACCGCACTCACCGCGCAAATAACAATTTATTCGGACAAGCAAATAAAAAACAGGCCACACGCGCCCGCTCCGCCCCCTGCGTCGACACACTGAGCGTAGGTACTCCTCGACATCTAATCTGGAGATCCAATACCTAAGACTCCCGGCTAGCTGCTGATGCCCTTCAGATCCTCCACCTCCACCCATCATCTTACAATTACATCTTTATATCAACGGAATAACAGAACTATCAAAATTAATTCTAAACACACATCTAGTCAATCTGCTTAAGTAGGTAACATTATTAATAACACGATTTTACGTATTTTATTTATTTAATTAATAACAAAGTGGTAGCACAACTGCTTTCTGTGCGAAGCGTCGTGGGTTCGATCCCCACACCGGAGAAATATATTTGTAATTTACATTTGTATTTTTCTGGCGTCTGGGTGTTGCTATGTATTGTGTGTATGTATTTTAAAAAGAAAAGTATGTAGGTATATGTAATTTATTCCGTTATCTAGTTGCCATAACACAAGCTTCTGCTTAGCTTGGAACTAGATGGTGCTGTGTATAAATGTCCTGAAAATATTTATCTATTATCTATATCGTATACTAAATTATAGTAACGTTTATGATTTCCTGGTTTTATTGATAACATTAATAAATGATATTATGGCTATAAGGTAATTAAGATTAATGTTGAGTGAGTAAGTCTCAATGAATGTTCCTACTGCCTGTCGATGCGCCTCCCGACGTCCGCCCGCGAGCCGCCGGCGAGCCGCCCGGCGCGGAGCAGCCCAGAACGATTGCAAATATAACACATATCAGCAGCTAATTATCACGATCCCACTTGTAGTGGCGGCGCCTCGCTAGTTCCCTTTGTTTTGTTTCACTTCAAACTGCCGTAATTAGCTGCCTCCCCCCTCCTCGCCCCGCTCGCGCCGCCACTCCGCGCCGCGCCGCTGGCACACATCATCACAGTTCACACACGAGGAGTCATTCACAAGCTGACCACTGCGTACTGCGCAGTGAAGCGCGGCCCGCGACCAGTTTACGAACGTTGTTACGTTAGAAGGTTATAAATAATATATTATCAATGTATACCTTAATAAGTATACATTGATTACTATGGATATTAATAAAGTAATAACATAATTAGCACACCTCATTATGATCAGTAAGAAGCAGCTCAGAAGCTCCACACTTATTGGGGACCGGTGGTTTATCGCCGCAGATTCATAGCGACTTTCACAGAGTACTTCTGTTAAATGAGTATCGAATTCGTTTCCATCCGACCACCACCACCACTAAATCAAACTAAATATTATTGTTACGCGATGCTAATATATATTTCCACATAGTTACTGATATATTACTTCTAACAACAATCGAAGCTTGTCCTTGTAAGAAAAGACAATCGGAATCTACCTGATTGATATTCTCGCCGAGTGCCGGCACTAAAACTAGGCTGAGCTAGTTAGCGCGCACTGCGCGATGGAGTAGTAGCGCACGACAAAAATATTCGCATGTCTGTAATAGTTAGTGCGGCCGTAACTCGCCATAACCCTTTGTTTATGCGCCCTAGTGTCTCCGGCACCCGCTCGGCTCCGGCTCCGGCTCCGGCCCCGGCTCTCGCTAACTGAATTACACAAATAATCTGGTCTACGAGCGCGGCGCTCGCCAGCGGAATGTCTAAGTCTCCGGTTCCGCTAAAATTTCAGTCATTTTACTGGAGGCTCTGCGCCGTGGAGTATGCACCACGACGGCCACGACGGCGACGCGACGCTGCTTCACTGCAATTGTACTACGTTATCTCTTCTTTCTTTAATTTGGTAGTTTATAAGCATTTCGTTAATCTTAATCCAGTCGCCAAAACCGATTTTGGAAATCACACTTCATTTCGCTTGTAACAATAATTGTTTTACTTGTCGTATGTGTTACGTCTACAACTGCTGTTGAGCTATACGCCACACACTAAGCGACGGCTCGTCACTTTGCACATAAACCCGACACCATTATTTAAAATGTCGAAAAATTACTTTCCGTAGTTATGTGTATCCTGAATTTTTAAATGATATTCTTGGTAAGGTCTCGCGAGTCGCGAGTCGCGAACACGCGACTGTGGCTCTAGCGCGGCGAGCATTAGGAGCCACAACTCCGTGAGGTCGCAGCGCCCTGCCTCCCACGTGTCCGTTGATATCGCGTTATTTTTCCGGCTATACGTCAAAGTGGCGACTTTCGTGGCAAATTGTATTGGGCTCACTCATGTGTGGAAGTGTGTGTTGTTGTGTAGAACGATGTACGTGTGGGTGTGTGCGTGCCGCCGCCGCATGACAACTGATTTATAGAATGATCTGCGCTTGCAAACAGTAATCAATTTTAGATAAAAATCATATAATATTATATTGTAAAATCCAGAAAGTAAGAAAACAGTTTATATTTTGATTGACTCCAATTTTTATTGTAACTAGTATATAACAACGATATTACCCGTTATAAAAATCCTCTTAAGAACTTGCTATGTGACATGTCCCAGTAGGGGCCCCGGCCCCGGCCCGCATTGCCATATCTTTATCTGCACCGAGCCGACGGCTAAATTGTTTTATTTCGCCCATACAGTACTTGATTTATATCAGCGACTCCATCTTCATAGCCCGGCGCCCGACGCGCGACTCTCGCCGATATTCCCGAGGCAGAGCTGTCAATATCGGCCGCGCGCCGCGTAATTGTCATTTCGCGAACAAAACAAATAGGAATGGTGTCAAAAATACATTTTTATATGAGAGAAATCTTAACGTTTCATTGTACGCGTGGAAATTTACTTTAGCGCATTTTTTATTGTGATCATAACTATTTTCATTTCAGTTATTTGCCGATGGAAATATTAAATTTTATTATCTTTCTTTTTATTTCCAGGAATTCACAAATTTTAATATTAATTAGAATAATGTTCGAGATGGGTTTTTATAATAACTATCGAGTGAGGAGTCACGGAGAGCATTTGGGAGCGAATGCACTCGCGTCAGTTGTCAGTGGGACAAGCGACATTTAATTACAGTTGAGAAGTGCCAAGCGCCGGCCGCGGCGGGCTCCGCGCGATCGCGGTCTTAACTTTTCATTGAAATTAATTCTTTACAAATGCAGGACTATTCGCGCCTTAATGATAGTTGGAGTTCCTTAACGACCGAAGCGGTTGCTATTGAAAATGAATAATTACTCGCGAGACGCGCCGCCCGCTCGCTGCCGCTGCCCCGCCGCTGCCCCGCCGCTGCCCCGCCGGCCGCCGCTATTGTGGGACTCCTCAAGGAAAGGGCTAAGGGAGCGAACACACCTCCACCTTCTTCGTGCTTCGGGCTTCGTGTCGATAACTTACTTAGTTACGTAAACGGTTGATGTTTTACATGATATTTTTACAAACGGGACAGCATATATCATCATTATTAATTATTATCGTTAACAGGAGACTGGCTCGCAAACAACAAACAATCTTAGCCCTCAGCGAAATCATGTTTTATTTTTTACCTTTTTATTAAACTGAATACACAAATAGATCTTGATCTGAAATATATTATGAATAGAGTACTCCTTCAAAGCGTAGCCGCCTATAGCAGCCTATAGCAGCCTACAGCCGCCCATAGCATCCCCCGCTACTAGTTGTTTAAGCGTCATTACATCATCTAGTTTGTAGTGCTAATGGGCGTCTACTGTATACTGTATACTGTACAGAGCACAAGTGGCCGAGGTGAGCCTCCACACCTCCACCTACAGCCTCCAATCATAACAAAGGCTTTGTCTGAGATCCGCTTTTGTTGCTAATTGAAATTGATCTAATTACAGCTTTATCTGAGGCCGGCTCGTTTGTTGTAGCCACATTATTCGTGTTATGACGTGTCATACATTATAAGGAGCCATTACTTAAATAGAGTACAAGCCCACGTAAGCAGTACACAGCCTGCTTCGTATGGGTGCATTCGTTTACACTTTAAAAATATATGTAAGTACATATAATGTATGCAACATTTGTCGGGTGCACTCTTCGCAACATGATCAAATGAAGAGTGCTCTCTTGCAGCCGTCGATCTGTCGCCACGGACAAATCCAAGTATTAGAATGCAGACGGTGTGAGCGCTCCCTTAGCGCACCAGAAATAAATATTGTTTTGACGTGGCCGTTGCCTGGCGGTCCGCCATGGTGGATGTCATTCGCGAGGGGGCCGGTGGTGGTGGTGGGGGGGGGGCCCACCTCGCGACAATCACCTAAGTGCTCCCACCAATAAACGTACATTTTAAAGACAATTCATTTATTACGCCACATGCATTATTGAAATGGTCTGTAAATCTTAGCAAAGGATTGCAATCGTTGTTTATAATAGCAAGTAGCGGGTAGCGGGGTGGGGAGGTGGGGCGGGGGGAGCTCCCTCAAATATTTATTGCACGTATTTTTCTTTAACTGTTTACGCGGCATTATCTGGCTCTCCGGCGGCACACACTAACGGGATTAAACATTATGGATATTAATAGTGTTATTGAACTACTCTTTCGTTGTAATGTTAAAATCTTCAACACTACAATCCATGTCTAATATCTTTTGCTAACGTTGTAACGTGTGTGTGTGTGTGTGTGTGTGCAAGTGTTGGCAAGTAGCGGTAACTAGCAGCAATTTGAACAGGGCCTAGTCATGATTGCATCCATGACGTTGCTTAAAGGGCACCCGCTCGGCCGGCCGTAATTAAAACATGTCCAAATTAATCGACAACGGCCTTTTTATTTGCGACCCACCGCCCTGTGCTGTGTTCTCATTGTGCAGTTCTCTAATTATTTAATGTGTAACTCTGACTAAAACCCTCCAAACCTCAAATAACTGGACCACAAGCGAGTGGCTTGTAGCAGAGTGCATTACCTCCTTCTTACCTCCTTCCTCACTTACCTACAACTCATTTCAAAAACTAAGTTTTACGTTAAATTTGAGTTATATCTCCTTTGTGGGAAAAAATGTGAGTTATAAAAGTTAAGCCGGTATTCTTTGCAAAAGTGAATTTGATACGAAGCCAAGCGAGTCTTTTAACAATTGACGAGCGGATTATTACGTGAATGAACTTATCTGCGGTGCGGCGGAGCGTCTCGCGGGACGCGCCCAGCGCCCAGCGGCCAGCGGGCAGCGGGCAGCGACGACAGCGTCGTCACGGCACACTTGTAATAATTATACGTTTCTTTAAGCAATTGCTAATTTGTGAATACCCCTTATGAGTGAGTTAATATGATATCAAGCGAGCGAGCGTTGAGAGCCGATGCGCTCGGGCAGCGTTATGCGACCACAACAGGAGAGAACGTCCGAACACAAGAGACGACGCGGGCGCGAACAAGTCGATGTGCTTACAGAGTGCAGAGCAAGCTGCCGGTCAATGGAAGTCGATTTGTTTGCGACGATCGGCCCTGTGCCGAGCGTGAGTGAGCCGAGCGGGCCGAGCGGGACGAGCGGTTGTTTGTCCATATGTGTTTATACTTATGATCATAACATGTAATGGTTGTTTAATTTATTTAGATACGGTAATATTTAATTAGTGATTTATTTATGATATCATATATTTATTTCTTTTCTTCTATTTCTCCCTCTTCTTTAATATTTTTATAAGAAAGAGTTCATGCGTTTGTTAGAATAGTATGAAAATACTATGTTTAATAGAGCTTTAATACATTTTTCATATGTTTTATGGTTACTTACCATGCTGCGTAAACGTATTGTTTACGATTGTAAATGTTTCAAAGTACCCTCAGAGAATGAGACAGTGACGCTGTCACCATTTTGCTTAAGTTTACGAAATATGTTTAATATACAGAGATTTGTATTAAATATTACATATTTAATTTAAGTAAATGATTATATTTATCATTAAGAATTTATTATTATATAATTTATCTAATAATTATTT
>DWAJ01003881.1:0-13920 GCA_018238005.1 Eurema mandarina
CCCCGTGGAGCTCACCACCACCACCCCCCACCACCGCAACCGGGTGGTGCGGGGGGGCGATCGTGATGATGATGACGCGGAGGGTTGGAGCATTGATATTGATTGATTGGAATAAATTGTTGAAACTATATCTGTAAAGACACTGTGGTTTATTTAGAGAAACATGTTTAAAACCCTTTACTTAAAATATAACACAACCGCATATGCACGTGCTGTTTACCAATTTTGACAGCGGTGCCGACGAATCTCAAGTTTTCCTAAATAGTACAGTCGACTATAGAAGTAATGCCATATTTAATTTTACGACAGTCTCTTCTTGTTTTTTACAATTTAAAATAAGATTTGAACTTCAAAATCGGTTCAGTTGAACTTACCCGCTACACCACAATGAACTTATAAAGTTATCTCTTACTAACTTTAACTGAATCATACAATAAATAATAATTTATATCTAATCTTCTAAATTAACAAGAATTTGAATGACTACTAGTATTAGGCCCAAATAAAGACCAAACCGACACTTAACACGAAGTCCGAAGTAGCTGGCATCGCGTGATGAACCGACGTCATCTACGACTTTTATGACTTTGAAAAGCAATTTCCGAAGCGAATGAGTGTCGGGAGCTCTACAACTGATTATGAGAAAAACCTCTTTGAAGACAATTTGTCAATTTGTCAAAAATCAAATATCGCTTGTTCTCGCGAACCGAGTTGTTTTCAAAGCAAATTTTCTTAATAGAATTTCCTTAATCGGTTCGAAGTAACATATAATTAGACTAAAGTTAAATACCTCGTAATATAACTAAAGTATGTTGGTATTTATAACTTTAAACAGTTTCAAAAGCGATTGAGCAGATCTAGACATCTGAACCTATATTATGACAACAGATAGAATCTAATTTTACTATCTGTACCTATATGAACAGATAATAAAATTAACCAACAAAACAGATTCAACACAAGTAAAAACGCTGGCAAAATAAAAAATGTAGAGTCGTTACCTCGAGTTATCGCGATTGTAACGAAGCCTGTACAGGGCTCATATATCTCGCATGAAGCTGAGCTAAATCTCTGGACTGTTAAAAACTACGAGCCTCTTCACGCTCCGTTGTTATTCTGGCGCCCCGCTACACCGACGCGTAACCTTCAATAAAGCCTCTTCCATGAATCAAAACCAAAATATCTTTCGTAAAACTTATGGATGTTGTGACTTTATTGGTAAACGATTTATGAAAATCGATTCAGGATTCATAGGCCTCTTAACATGTTAAATTTATTTGGAATCCTAGATCCAAAGTCCGGATTGAAATGGAGTCCTATTTGTTTTTATCTCTAGTTTTTTAGTTTTAGTACTATTTTTTTTTTTCATTTAAAGCTTGACGTTAGAAAATAACCCAACGGCTAAACTTAGGTCCATATACTCGTTTTGAAATTAAAAAAATGGCGAGGACAGAAATTTTGAGTGATTGTGTGATATTCTACGGACGCTTACAACAAATTGTTAAAATGTAATAAAACAGACCCGAACGGTGTAACAGGCGGCCTCGCGGCAAATCGAGCGAAGTTTAAAAATTTAACCGGATATAACCGGCTCGCGAGCGTCACGGGCTAACGACGAGCACACGGATAAACTTTACCTACATACACGTATCCGTACTAACATATAAAAGCTAACAAAATAAAAAATAATAATGCCACATATTCGTTAAACTGCCTCTGTTCTCGTGTAAATATCTATATGTTGGATTAACTTTGCTTACTAATACCTCACCGACTTCTAATTAGACCTAGATCTAGACCTAAATATATACTTATAAAAATTCCTAAGCCTAGACATAGTAGATATACTTACCACTTTAGACCTAGACTTAAATAATAATTTAAATTTGTAACTCGAATTTTCCATTTCATTAATTTGGGATACGTTCTTTGCTGACTGTACGCACACCCACAGACAAATGCTCTCATATAATTCTTCGCGTCATCGCTCCCGACTCCCGCGGCGGCACTAACAGCTGATAGCTACACGATAAGCTTAGCTTTTTGTTGCATTGCTTTTGTTTTACGACTCACTATAAACTTTATCTTTGGTTGAAGTTTATCGTCAAAACGAATTACTATTTAGTATCATTCTGTCTGTCTGTGTATGATACAAGTGGCTGTTAAACTTCAATGTTTTGATGTCGCCCATATTGTATGCCCTATTCAGAACTTAGAGTTGTACGTCGTTGAGTAGTCTGTCTACCTCAACACTTCGTTGAGCTAAGAAAGTAAAAATATTCAGAAAAAACATAGTTTATTTCAAAACAAGCTTTGTTCTGAGTGTTTGTTACTCTCAAGCAAAAACCCGGATCTCTGTAAAGTTAGGGTGAATAAGCTCTTAAGCAGGCATGGCATCGTTCAGTATGCAGGTATTAAAAGGTAGGATTAATAGGTATCTTTACTTTTATCCCAATAATGCTATTACGGAAGCTACGTAAGTGAATCTGCAGGGCGCCGCAAGTATAAAATATTGTTTAAAAAAATAAATGCCCAACGTAATTTAAACCCAACTTAAACGTAACTGTGTTATAGTTAATTCATTGAAGAATAAATGTTTTGACAAAATAATCCATTTTAATATCAGTAAAATTTCTGTCACAACAATAGTTTGAACGCTTTTGTGAAGCATTAGCAAGCGATCCCAAAGTTATATCACTTAGTTAGACATCGCTTAAGTTCGTATCGCAACTTCAACTTGACTTCTAAGTGCTACACTTGATGCTCGCTTGAAGCTTGCATTCGTTTTAAAACTTAAATTAATTTAAAATTAAATTAATGTTATACACGTTTATTGTCAAATCATAACACAAATAAAATAAGTATTTAAAAAAAGTGAATAATACTGTTGTGTAAATAAATGAATAATCATTAAATAAATAATACGTCAGGGCACTTATTTTAAAACTTCTTCTAGTCCCACTCTAAGCAGATCTTGTATTATGGCTACTAGATTATTTTGTAAATATTTTATTTTGTAAATACATACATGGTACATACAACCCAGTCTCCAGAAAAATAACATTTTATAACTATTAACTTAAAAAGATTAAATAACAATAAACACGATCTAAAAGGATTTATATCGTGTTACCACTTACCTTAAACAGAATGACATCTTCAGAAAAGATGTCACCACATTTTCACCACTTCTGCGAGAGAGTGGTACTAACTCTCGATTGAAATTCACCATCATTATGCTCTTCTTACAAAAGATAATGCATCTACCACGGAAGCCCTTAATAACTTGACTTCGCTCTTAATAACTTAGCTCATAAAAGTAAGTAATTCTAAGCTGAGTAACTTGAAACTGCTACATACTTAATGCGGCTACTTACCTGCAAACAGAAAACGTTGTTAAATTAACTTAACTGTATGTTAATGAGACACTCGCTAATGCTTGAAGCATTTTAGATGAAATTTTAAGAAAGTAAAAGCTACTTTTGTTCCTAGCTCTATCTCACGGTTTAATCTGCATTTATTTTTAATATAATTTCGATATTATAATGCTTAATCTTTTATGTAGGAAGAAGACGAAACTAAAAGTTGAAATATCATCAAAATCGGTACAATTGTTGTCAATATTTTAAAGTAGTATTAATGTGATGCATTTAATATTTTGTAATTTTATTTAAGAACGAATAACCCTTGAGCTTAAACAAAAATGTATTAACTACTGGATCAAACGGTCAATATGTATATGATAATCGTATCGGAGCACAAAGGTGGCCCATTGTTTTAAACTAATTTGTACCCAGCTGTATCTGCAAACCGTATTTACCTATACGATCAATTTATCGCCCTTTGAAAATATTATTCAAGGCAAATACAGCCTTAAACGCTTTCTATTGAGGTCGAAAGTGGAAAGATCAGAGTTATGCCAAAGCTAGCGATATAGAATTGGTATAAGGCGTAGATAAAGTAAGTCGTTTGGACAAAAGGCTGGAATTGCATGATTGAATCAGCCTCCGATATTTGTATGATAACACTTTTGTAGAACATGAGATACATAAAAAATCTCATTTATTCAAAAACGATCCGATAGGCGTTAGTAGAGAGAATTTGAAGTGATAACGGTTACGGTTACAGTTAAATGGTTATGGTTACGGTTACAGTTTTTACAGGCTAGAGTTACGATCAAGTATACACTAAAGGCTATAGTTAAGGTTGGTTATAGGAAGGTTGTAGTTACGATAACGTACAGTCATCAATAAAACTAACCTGTCAACTATTGAACCACTGCCTACATGAAAAAGAAATATACGACGATAAATTCTATTAAGAAATTGCCAACATAAGCAATTAACGCCAAAAATACCGTATCTGATGAGATTGTCGATGAGATAGAATCGCTTATTATTTATAAACACGATCTCATGGAAAATGTATCGAAAATTCATATCTGTAACTCCAACCGAACTCCCGAGGGGAAGTGGAGCGGAAAATGCTTATTTCAAGCGGAGTTTGTGAGTTTGTATCGCAATAAACACGGACAGAACGAAGTTGCGCTGCGGACTGATTGTTTCGGGAAAGTAGATTAATATTCTGTAGCTAGACTTTGTTCTGGCAGCTGGCTCGACTGTTGAGACTGGTATTGAAATGAAATAATAATAATAATAATAATTTATTTCCATAATAAGGCGATTTACAAAATATTTCACCCAGGCTCCGAAGATAGTAAATACTTTTTTTCAGGAGCCTGTTTCATCCAATCATGACAAATATACGGCACCGGAAATGAAATGAAATGTTTTATTTCTGAGTAAATTTGATACAAATACCTTCAGAAAGTCTACATGGTGCCTACCACCGGTTCGGGAACTAACCCGGCGAGAAGAACCGGCGTAAGAAACTCGATTACGAAATAACTGAATACACAGTACACCACACAACATACATAGTGCTACGCATACGCACACACAAACACGTAAACACAATCAAATAGTTTCATTTTTTTACGTTGTTTGAAGGATATCGTAATTTGTAAATGAAATATTTTTTTACATTATCCACTAATACCTTAAACCAAGTGCGAAAAAGCGAAAAAACCCAAGGAAAGGGGTTAAATTAACGGGTTCCGTATACAAATACTACTGCGAGATAATATATATTTAAAACTCTTAAAGGATTGTTATCTGGCGCTGAAGCCTTAGTAAAGCAGATCTTAATTACTTCCTTGCTGCAATAATAAGATACTTAAGTTAGGAATAACAACAATAATGAGCTTAGTCTAGTCTTAAGTTATTAAACGAATAAGCAGTATTCGTACGTCTTCAGATTTGTACGTGATTATTTTAATATATTTTGTACACTTTTATACCGCATTATACTTTTTTTACGTATGAATTTATGAATTATAAAAAAAATCGTTCCACAACTTATAAAGTATTGAAGAAAATCAAATTATTTACAAGGTTCTAGACGCTCATTACACACTTTCATCTAAGCCCACGCTAATACTAGTGTTTGTAACTTGGTAATGGACACGATAATCTATACTAATATTATAAAGAAGTAAAGCTTGTGTGTTTGTTAAATTGTAAGGGATAAATCTACTGAACCGATTTAAAAATTCTTTCACCAATAGAAAGCCACATTATTGCTGGGTGTCATAGGCTATATGAAAAACCGAAAGGACACTTAACATTATGCCCAACGAAATGGGCACGAGCCAGGTAGTGTATCGATAAATTACAATTAATGTACAGGACGAGAATCAAGCAATGGCTTCGCCGTCTTATCATATAATAAAAACCAAAAATATGTTGAGAAGGGTTTACCCTCGTTATAAGTTAATAAGTAACTCATTGAAATTTAAAAAGCGAATAACTTGAAATACTTAAATACTTTGAAAGCAAACGATTCCGTCTGCAAACTTATTGTTTGATTGTAAAACTTGTGCGATTCTTTGTTATTCAGCAGGTGTTCGAGTCCCCCCGCCCCCCGCCCGCCCGCCCCCCGCACGTCCCTCCTCGACATAACGGTCTCTTATAACTCATCTAATCTCATTTTCTTGTTTGACGTAAACTTTTGAATAATCTATTCCATTTTACATTGAAAGTCACATTGCAGAAGAGACTTATGTCATTATAAGAGAGAGCAACTTCTAAATAATCATTAGGGATTTCGTAGAACTCGATTTATTGCAATTTTAATTGCAGAGAAATTATTATAGAAACTTATCTTTGAAATGATAACGTATAAATTAAAATAAATTTATAGGCAATGAGAAACAGAAACTTTGTAGGTACGTGTTATATTATAATCTGCTATGGAATAATTGAAAATTAAACTTCATATTTTAGTTAATATTTCGCATATGAACATACTGTATCATGGTATGGTGACATGTGTAGTGGAACTTGGTTCAGCTTAAGTGGAGCTGTAAACTCACAGTACGTAACCGTATGAGCTTGAACAGCTGACAATATGCGCGACATGTTTGCATATCGACTCGGTGTCGCTTGTAGTGCTCACGCTCACCGTACACGGTGTGAGCTGAGTTGTGAGCCACTCGAGTAGAGATGTTTATTGAAAGAGAGCTTAGGTACGTTTTTAAATCATATTCTCTCAATTGATTGAGCAGACATAAATGTATATAGTAAGATATAATTGGTACATAACAACTAAATGTAAATTGCGTTATTCTTCTGTTATATGCGAGAAAGTAAATATTTATGTAAGGATTGAAAAGTATTTGTATATGAAGTAATTTCATTACTTTTGGATTTTCAAAAATCCAATACATATAAATGGTAATTATATAATTAGATCAATAAACTTTGACATAGTTTATATTAGTTTAAATTAAATTTTGATGTTATCAACAACATAAAACAATACTTCATTGTGTGTAAACTTAACTGTGAAATTGCAGTAGACGGGTGTGTTAGAATAGTATAAATATACTATGTTTAATAGAGCTTTAATACATTTTTCATATGTTTTATGGTTACATTCATACTATTCTAACAGGTGCAAGTTAGATGACAAGCTCAAACACTTAATAAGCCTTCAATATATACACTTTATACAGTAGTCTCGTCGACACTGGTGTCAGAGTCACTTGAGTTTCGGTACGATGTCGTGTTTACTTGCCAACTTGAGACTCTACAGATTGTTCAATCTACAGACAGCTTGGTTTAGTTTGAACATATATAGAAGGCATATAACATCAATTTGTTAGATAATAATCTGACAATCCATATTCCAATATTTATAGTTCAGCTGTAGGTATCACAGTAAAAAAGGTCGCTTTCTCTGTCCCTATTTCCTTATGTATGCTTAAATCTTTAAAACTACGCAACCAATTCTGATGCGGATGATGATGTTAATAGATAGAGTGATTATGGTATACGCATAATATATGCGAGCGAAGCCGAGGCGGTTTGCTAGTATATTAATAATTCCATTGAAAATTTATTAAAGAGATAGAAATTGATCCTACTCTATAAATATTTCATAGCCCTTGATCTAAAATAAAAGTTGACACAACATCGTACACAAAAGCTTTATAAATAAAATATGAGCCGAAATGTCGAAGAATTTCTTTGTAAATAATTACACATCGGGTAGACTCAAACGAACCGTACATCAATGTTTGAACACAAATACTGTCTCCCAGCGTAGGCCTGAGATCGATCGGACAAACAGACAAACACACACACACACACACACACCTACGCGTGCCTCTCCAACATTAGTCTAATATATTACGCAATGTCGGCGAATTTGCTATTCTTATTAGAACACTTCACGTTGTACCAATAATATATTGAAGCTAAGCACTTTTTTAGAATAATAAAGATTTTTTAACTTTTATTGTTACATTGAAAGAAAAATAGTTTTGTTTTTATCCAGAGATTAACTGATACGAACTAAACAAGGGATTCATTGGTTAGTTCGCATCAGGTATCCTCGTATCTAATTACCTACAGTATAGACTCAGTAGGTACTCTAAGATTCATGCTTGCACCTCATCAGATATAATCTAGTGAGAGGACCCTGCGGCTGACCTCACGCCAGGTTGCTGACGCGTCACGATCCCAGGTGATCTTATTAGCCTGGACCAGTGTTAAGCGACGAGCGACAACTCACATTATTCAGATTTACTAATTGTTGGCTCTATAATTGGTTATTATAAACTTGCAATGAAAATATATACACATGAATATCCATAACAATAAATACTTTTTCTACTATATCATTTTTTATTATATCTTTGTAATAAACTGCTTTAAAAGTATTTGGGTTAAAACATTTGAAAAGTATAGGAATAAAAAAATTTAAAAGAGAGCTATACGTGTGGTTGACTCAAAAAAACTATTATTCGGTTAATGAATTGATAGTTAATTTTAATTATCAAATTTGACATTACATACTTATTGACATTTAACATAATAGTATTTATTGACATAACTTTTTATAATGTATAATTGCAATAATGTAATTTAATATTAAATAATAATGTTTTATCCAGAATTATGATTGTGTGGAGTTCGTTGCTTACCAATGTATTGGTTGTTTTAGCAATAAATGATTATATTATTATTATTACTATTAAAATATAAAAAAATAATACATATTTTATAACAATCAGTGTGTCGCGTACGCGCTGACACATCGGTTCAGTCATTCAAATTATTTATAAACATAATAATTTAAAATGTTCTTACAGTTGTCAATGAACTATACAACATCGTATTGGAAGCTCAAAAGAAGACCCATAAGCCTGAATATGTCGTTTCAGTAAAATCTGCACTTAAGGCAATCGCTACTAGTGTGTACCAGCCTCGCTCTGAGCGAGCGGATCGCTGAGACAAGTGGCCGACACGCTCGAGAGGCAATTTAGCCAACTTCGATGGACTCCAGATTAATATTCAGCCAATATGTTAGACTAGTTACGCCCCGCCGTTTTACTGTCATAGTTACCGTTCCAATATCATGACAAAAATGAGTCAATCGACGGTATATTTACATGCACGATAAATTTCAGCGTAGTTTTTACTTAAGAAAGTAACAAGTAGTTTTGGAATACATTCTGGTGGTCAGATTTCTTTTCTTTTTACTGCCCTACGTCTTTTCTTAAAACCGTCAATACTTGGTTTTAAACAACTTAGTATTCATTAAATTATCCAATTCCTTTGCAATAAATTTAAGAGGATTTATTGTTGAATTAGATCATTTTAGTGCTTGTTTTTGCTCTAAAATATTTTGATAGAGAGCGCTCAGCAAACGAGCAGTGAGCTGCCGAAATCATCTCGTTTCGCGTCACTTTATCGTAACGACTAACGGCGACATCTAAATAAACGATTTCATTAGAGCTACACCGTTATACAATTTGCGAACAAAAAGGTCTAGCTGATTGTCAGGAATCGCTTTTAGTCAGCTATTTTGAAGATTTTTAGTCGAATACTACATGTCTTGCACGACTGGCTTATTTTCGTAGGTTTTTTTACATAAGTAAGTTAATAATAATTTCTTTAATTTTTTGATCAACTAAACCAATTTAAGAATTGTATTATTAATTAACACATTATTTGCAAGTAAACTACATATTAAAGTACTTGTACTATGTAGTTAATATTAATACATAAAAAAGTTAGCTCGTTTAACACGGGTGAAATGACGGGACGCAGCTAGTTTATATTATAAGTAAATACTCAATATATACATTAAATATACAGCGATGTGATGGTTCCCTACAGACAACTATCTCTGCTCGAATAATGTATGCCCATATTATGTTTGCATTCATTAAGGAAACTATATTAACGGGAGATGAACACATACAACCCGTTGCACCTGGCGTTACCCACCTCTTTAATAATATGATGTTTTAAATTAATGTAAAAAGGAAAACCCTGAAACAAACATATTTTATTTTATTTTTATATATTCGGACTAATGAAGGACCGGTAGAAGTATCGAATGATGGTGAATAACGATCATCATCATCTTCATCATCATCATTACCTCTGCTGAACTCTTTTCAAAGGATCTGATTACTCACAAACTTACATAATCAACAATTTAACGCATTATAATTCGTCAAGACGACATTATTTAACTTCAATGGGATTTATCTTTTTATCGAGTGTATATGCGATAAAGGTCTGAACCGTTTTGGATTTAACCAAAATTGTATTTTTTTTGTCAGTACAAATTTGTATTTATTACGGTTTGAATGAAAAATATCCTTTGAAGGATTTTTTTATCCATTAAGTTTCCCTTTGCTAGCAATTTTAAATGCTGCTTGAATTATTTATTAATTTACTTCAACGTAAGGGATTACATTTTGTTAGGGTTTTTTATGACTTATTCTTATAGTACTGAAGGTCTTAAGTAGCATCTACACACCTAAAACGGGAAACATACAGGATATAATTAAATAAATATACAATTGTTAATAACAAGCCGTCCTGCAAATCGTCAGAAGAATTTTTGTTAATTAGAATTTGTTAAAAAGGTGTTAAGGCTATAAATGAATATAGGGTTTTCTCAATTTTCCATCTAAAGCCAAATGAATCTAAATTGAAACGGTCTGAGCCTGCAATGGCTGAAACAGATCACTTTCCAATCACTCGTCTCGTCTCTCGGATTTCTATCGACTCCCTTGACGCTATCTCTCGTATATACGAGTATGTCTGTACTGTGTGTACAGTCGACCACGAAACTGTGTTTACTGAAAATATGTGATTGGCTTTAATTGTCTTTCGATTGATGTTTTTTTAAAGTATGAATGAAGTGATTACTTTGTTGTTTTAAATGTGTGTACATTTTAAACATTCTCAACTGGGTATTATTTTCTTAAAACCATACCTTGCACTAAAAGTATGAAAAGGCAAATTTCTGAACACACCTATACTCGTATTTCCCAGCTAAGTGATTGAATGTCATTGAAGACTGGACTTATTTTCATAATGTTGACTTTTGATAGGAGAATACCTCTAAAATATCGTAAAAAATACAAAAATGAATGTATTTGTTAAAAAACAATATACGTTTTAAACTAAACATTTAAAAAATGTCGTTAAAGCCTAATGTTTTCGCGTCCAATTAAGTGTTGTTAGCAATCAATCAAAAATATGCTATTAAAATGTTTATTGGTACAGTTGATGTGTTCCATGAATCAGTGCGGTCAATCACTGTGTGATTATTATTGGTTTTAATTGGCTGAGCGCGGGGAAAAATTAACAGTCAATGACCATGTAAAGCTAATAAACCGACTTTAATTAATTGCAAAATGAAAATCTTAATTAGGTATGTCTTTTCTGGGGTTATCTTGTCAGTGAGGCTGTATTGGACCGGCTCTCCTGCGCTGATACCAGCCTTGCACAGAAAATGGGAGCGCCGGGGACCAGTTATGACATATCATCGGAGAAGTCATTGTGTTTCGTTCTGCAATATAGAATTGGCAACGCAGTCATTATTGTTTCGTTGATTTGATTGATATGATTTTTTCTCCCTTTTTTGGTAAAAAGTGTGGGACCCGTGCGAGTTTCTTACGCCGGTTCTTCTCGCCGGGTTAGTTCCCGAACCAGTGGTAGGCACCATGTAGACTTTCTGAAAGTATTTGTTTTTCAAATCTACTCAGAAAATAAATATTTTTCATTTTCATTTTCATTTTCATTATCTGGTGGGCTTGTGTGCGTGTCATCGAGTATAAGAACGTGCTGTTAACACTTACATATATACAGTTTTGGCTTCACTGACGGCGGACCGATTATTAAGGGACTATCAGTCTATGCGTTATACGTTCATGACTGCACCATGATTACTTTAAGAGAATGACAATGCATTTTTTAATAATTAATTATGTAGAAAAATGCATTTATACGCTTATAAGGAGTTATAATAACCTCTATTTTATTAATTGTTATTGAAAAGTGTCGAGTCAGCTTCCTGTAATTTCAAAGATAATCAATCGCTTGCGATTTTAAATTACGGGAAAGACGTCGGTTTCCACATTTTTTTTTAACTTTTTAAAACGAAACAAAAGTAGTTTCGTATGTATTATAAGTTTGACGTGTCTCTGTGTGTATGTGTCTGTCTGAGGCAACGTAGCTCCAAAACGGATGATCCGATTTTAATACGTTTTTTTTGTTGGAAAGGTTTTCCCTTCGAGAGTGTTCTTAGCTATGTTTGGTGGAAATCGGTTCAGGTCTTTAAGGTCATCAGGTCGTTTGTTAGGTGTGATCGGAATTTCGCTTAGTTTGCTTGCTTTTTTGTTGGGGGTTTATGTATGTTGTTGAATACGTGTAGAATACGTTTGTAATATTGTGATCGATTGTACTCAAAGCTACGTTACAGCCTACGGGCGTCAATATCTCCTTTTCTTATTTCACAATTAAAGTGAGACGTACAAATTTGACAGTTCAACATACAAATCTGTCAAAATAACAAAACTTGGGACCTGTTTAATTTTGATTTTCCTTTGTGAGTGTGTGTGGTATTTTGTGGGTGTGAACGTATGTTTGTTGTACGTGATATGTCTCAAAACAGAGCGAATGTGTAAGTATTTACTAGATATTATTTAAGTAGATTATATACATCGAGAACAGCTAAGGGGTGGAACAATCTTCGTGTCTGTCTTTCCAATGGATTACAACTTAGGTAGATAGTGAATAGGCTCCGAATTAGACACGTGAATTGACATTCATGTCTTAAAATCAAATCAAAATCAAAAAAAATTTTTTGATTCATGTCTTACTTGAGAGGGGTCCCTCTCATGTACCTTTAAATGAATTATACTAATAATTATTATCATTTATTCCCGCAATTAACCAATACATTGGTAAGCAACAAGCTCCATACATTCATAGTTCTTTTTTTTTATATAAACACTTATTACAATTCTTTCTATTTATTCTAAAAATTACTTGACTTCGGGTTGTGGTAAATAGCTGTTTTTTAAGAAAGGGATGATTTAAAAGAGTTAGTAGGTATTTGTAGCGTTTTGGGAAGTAGATATATTATAAATATTATTACTATTTAATAACAGATTATATGAGCTAGTCTTCCGCAACACAGGGAAACCTGTGGAAGCTGTGCAAATGCAAATTTTGTACAGTTTTTCAATAAATGTATTTTTTTATCTTTATTGCTACTCAGCAAGGTACTACTCAGGTAGGTACTCACCTACCCTTGTTTTTCCTTACACGAAACAGTAGATAACTATGTTCTTCTGTAACAATAAATTACAAAGGTGGACGATTTTAATATTTGGTACTGAGATTATAATAACTATATTTATAAAACAAAGACGGCTTTGTTAAAACATTTATAACTCGAAATCAGCTAGACCAATTTTCCTGGTTTTTGTTTCCTTGGATTTGTCCCCGCCCTGAATAGCAGAATACATGTTAAAAATAATGAAAACTTTATAAGGGGGAAAAGGGGTTCAATTTTTTATAAAAGTCCACGCGGAAGGAGTCGCGGGCAACAGCTTAATAATATATCAGGGCGATTTTTAAACCAGCGCCATCTAGTGCCATGATAAGTGAAGCTTGTTTTTTTACAGGGAGAAATCCTGTTGCGAATATCGCGTTCTTATCGGAGGAGAAGGAGGCGGTTATGTCGGAATCGCCTGAAGGGCCCTCCCAACTAAAACCCACCGGTGTTCTTTCTGCATCCTTTTGGGGGGGCGGACTTGCTGAAGACGCACAAAGCAATCGTCCGCAAGAGCTTGTGTTACACGAAATAAATAACGGATACTTTCATATAAACTTTGTCCCCCCCTTCCCCCTTTTTTACCCTTTTTTTCAGTTAAAAAGTAGCCTTTGTTTTATCTCAGGCTCTAGACCATCTATGTACCAAATTTCATTACAATCGGTTCAGCGGTTTGGCCGTGAAAGCGAAAAATTATAAAAAGTTTCAAAC
>DWAJ01003882.1:0-13919 GCA_018238005.1 Eurema mandarina
AATCTGGTTGAGATGGAACCACTCAATTATTATCTAGGTGATTTTATAAATTTTGTTCCTAATGAATCAAATAATTAATATGTTTTTATCATATCTTAACATTATAATTATATATATAAGGTACTTAAGGGGGTTTTAAGCCTTAATTAAGCTTCAAGTTGAAAATTTGTAGTCATAGTGTGTACAGTTAGGAGGCTTCCAAATTACAAATATATCGTATCTGTGATGAAGCGAACAACTAATTAATACTGTGTGAAATTTGAAATTTAAATTATTAATACGTAATTATAATGAATCGTAGCTTCTGATATATGTTTTACGATATATCTTTTGTCGTTACAGTAACGATGCTAATTGATGTATCGGTTTTAATGAATAAAATAAATATTGTGCGAGACACGTGATATATGTCTTTATAAAATATATAATATAGGTACTCTATGAAAAATATGTTCTGTGTATCTGTACTCGACTAATACAATTTTTTTTGGTATCCGATTTTAAACAAATTTTAATAACCAATTCATTCAGAACTTTATCTTAAACATCGCAAATTAAACGCAGAGGACATTACCTCATTAGAGGTTCTCACGTTGTACTTCTGTGTCACAATGTTTCCTCATTTGTGTTTTGCCATGCTTTTTCTGTACCTATACATTATACCTTCGTGGAGTACCTCGACAACCTTTACGCTGCTTCTTCGTTCCGATATAGCGACTTGGAACCATTTCAAACGTAAGTGGTGTTTCTAATCCAATGTCTGCACACGAATCTAAACTTCTTATCAACGATTTGCTGTTGGTCGCTTTATAATAGTCAATATATACCGTATTAAAGAAATGATGACTGTCTCTCCACTCTAAATAAGGTAGATCTTGAATATTTTATGATTATTTCTCCAAGGTTAAACATATTTTTAAGCGCCCTTATATAAATTCTTAAGTACGTACGCCTTATTATTATGAAATGGTATCTACTAATAAAGTCTCTTAAAACAATTGACAATTTAAAAATCTTTGAAAAATTAAACGACATTTGATTTAACGTATATAGGTAGGTATACTATATTAACAATACTAATAACTAGATTGTAATGAACTATGTATACTAACAATTTATTAAATGTATCATATCATATAAGAGATAAGGAAAATTAAAAGGCTTTATTGTATTGTTGTATAGGTGAAACCGCCGACTACCGCTAGTAAAATACATTATTTCATATACAGTACTAATGAAACGTATTTTTAAAAACCTTAAGATAATGACCTTTTGATGGTTATAAGTTATAACGCGATATTATGCTTTCAGAATCATGTTATGGAATGTTTTATCGCTTTCATGCATACATTTACGACTCCAGAGTTAACTGCTATACAGTAAAACACAAATGATTTCGTATAACTTACAGCTAGTAATATGAATAAATAGTCACGGCTTTAAAAGAAATGGCTACTGGTAAATTACATTTATATGTTTATTGTATTTCGATGTAGAATCATTTTTGTATTAGATAAAAAAAGTACCTATTGCCTTAGCGATCATTAAGGATCACAATCACATGGCTACTTTTAGATTATTTTCTATTAGATTTACGTTTAACGTTTCAGTTTTTAAAATTTTGTAAAATTTGATGAAGATACGCTTAATACGTTCTTTAAATCTTACGTTTAATTTCTATTCACTAAGTGATCCTCACTTATTTTCGGTAAAAGAGCATAGAATAATAACACCTAGAACTGCAGTTTATGCACGCAAAGAGAAGCTATTTCAACCTAGATAATTTTGTCTAACTACATAATATATTATACGACTATATTTAAATTTTCTCACATTTACAAATTTCTTATAACAGCAACATTATCAGTATGCTTGTGGGCGTTTCATTGAGTATTAGTACCTACGTGCTTTTAGCATATAATATTATACAGCGTCAAGGATCTGACTTAGAAGCCTTGTTAAAAAATGTCTAATTAAAAATTACTATACATTAAATGAATATATTGAAGACGAAAACCCTTGGAACGATATTTCTTAACGCTCGTGGGACGGTGACCTTTTTCATTTATAAATATTATAATAGTCGAGTTTTTGTTTATATTTACAATTGTATGTTCTTATTTTAAAAAGGGCAACTGTCAGAGTTTCTTGCCGGTTCTTCTACTTAGAAATTGCCTTCCGAACCGGTGGTAAATGTTTTGTAATACCATGACGATTCAAAAGTGTTACTTTATGTAGCCTAATTGAATAAAGATACTTTTGACTTTGACTTAGTAAAGACTTCACTTACGGCGGACCGATCATTAAGGGATTATCAGTCTATGCGTTATATACGTCTATGTAAAATAGTCGCTGAACGCTAAGAATGTCATATCAAAACGCCGGTACAACATATTTTCAACATTGCTCACTACACAATAACGCAAATACGTTATTCAGTATTCGAATTTCTAGGGAAAATGTTGTTATAAAGTGTTTATATTACAGAACAAATTTGTAGCTCGGGAACTTCGGTTGTTATCCTTTAATATAGTTAGGCAATAACGAGCTACTATAGTTTCAATATGGAAAATAATTAAACATTGTTCGTTAGTATTATGTTCTTAAACTACTTCTGTTGTTTCTGTATTAAATAAGCTTAGTTCAGTCAAAACATTATTCTTATAGTATTATATATTTAGTAATGTGTAGTGAAATCTAATACACATATTAATTTTATGTAATTTCTCCTATAAGTAAGAAGATATATAAACTTGACAATGATGCTTTGATGAATTGAGCTTTAAATACGAATTTCAGATAACAACTTGAATTTTTGATATAATGTAGAAAAGAAAGATCCGCAAACGAATAGTGAAAGTCTATTTTAAATTTATCCACGAGAACTTGACATAAAAAAAACAAACCTTTTGTTTTAAATTTTAGGGAAAGAGTAAGTACTAGAAAAAATACCTTTAATGAAAGTTGTAGAACATAAAATTTTACATCAAAATGATATACATCATTTTTGGCTGAAATCAAAATTACCCGAGATTAAAATAAGTAGATGGAATATACATATATTATATAAAAAAAATGTAGCCCGTTTTTTTAAATGCTCTTATTGAACAAATAGACGGAATGATCAAGTACCTATTCAACTAGATAAATAGATACAATGAAATTACCTAAAGTAGATAAAGATAAAAGAAATAACCTTGTCCATGAAAGTTATGTTATAATTATCATAATTTTCCGTTGTTTTTCCCCAATGGAAGGAAAGTTAATATAAAAACCGATATGGTATAAAACGAATTGTACAAATGAATTATCTATTATTTATTCATTCATTCATAAAACAAATAAGATACGCGCGTTTGTAAATTTTTTATGCAGTATGAATTCCAAAAAAAGAAAAAATAACAAGAAAATATATATAAGGATTTTGTGCCTCCTCAAAATGTTGCTATAGTAAAATTAAGTATAGGATAAAATTTAAATTATTCTTCCGAAGACACCAATACTCTCTACAATATGATTACAAAACAAGTGAATTCAATTATGTGTGTACGTGTGTCGTGTAAGCATAACTCCCGTTTCCCACGATTGAGATAAAAACCAATAGAGTTAAAGACAATTATGTGAAATCGTTGCAATATGTCATTATCACTCTTTTATATATATACATCCAATATACATACTAATATTATAAATGCGAAAGTAACTCTATCTGTCTGTCTGTCTTTCCATCACGCTAAAACTACTGAATCGATTAGAACGAAATTTGGTACACAGATAGTCTAGAGCCTCAGATAAAACATAGGCTATTTTTTAACTGGAAAAAAGGTTTATAAGAGGGGAAGTGGGGGGGTCAAAATTTATATGAAAGTCCACGCGGATGGAGTCGCGGGCAACAGCTAGTATTTTATAAGTCAAAGTTTTTTAAAGGTCTTTAAAATAAAATATCAATAGTTGCATGCGCGATCGATATGACCTCATTATAACGGAGTCTCCATAATGTTATCTAGACTAGTGTACTATAACATAAGTTGGATCGCTCACCTTTAAGATGCATGACTGTATCGCCGTGTGAAGACACGAATTGCACTTTGATAGACGTAAAGGTACATAGCCGATTTAACATCTTTGTACTTGACTAGCTACCTATATTTATGGTTCTTGAAAATCTCAGAGATTAGGAGTACTTAGCGTGATGAATATAAAACTCATGATATAAGTTGTCTAGTTTTTTGTTTTGTTTAGTTTTCGTAGAAATAATTCGTGGCTAAAAAACCTTTGGAGTTGGACTGGAACCTAGAGTGCTGCCAAACTATTTCGGCAGAAAGAAGTATGCAAAGCTGATCGCCAATTCAGAGAGGCATTTTAAGAAGATTTTATTGTCTATTAACCATTCTATTATTCTAGTTAGCACACAATTATAATTCCAAGTACAGACTATGTGTGTCAGTCTGTTACTCTTTCATGCCTTAACCACTGAAACGATTTTGATATAATATATTGGTCTAGCCAGTTGAGCTTGATTTTGGATATAGGTCTCCTTTTATCGTGATGTAAATGGTTCAAAGAAATTCATTGTTTGGCCTTAATACGAGTAAAAACGGACATAGCTACATACAGCATGTACCCCTACCTCTTGATTAACTCATCCATCTATTAAAAATAAGGCATTACAATTTAGGTCCTTAGTTTTTAAAACTTTTCTATGTATAGGAACAGACAGACATCGGAAAGCGACGTCCTTTAATACTATGTAGTGATATTATTTATTTACGTTGAATATTACATAATATTTATTTGCTTTTATTCCTATGAGATGCTTGTTACATAATATGCAATACAATCTTATTACGAATTCACTTCACAAACAATAAAGTTTTCTTGGAAGATTGCTAAACAGAAATTTCGTAGAAATCTTAATCGCTGATTGTACAGATAACATATTTAAGGAGAATTAAGATTTGACGGCGAAAAAAGCATTAAAACGTTAAATAAAGTAAGACAGGGTTAATTAATTATCAACGTATTTTATGATGTATCCGTTCCAAGCATATGACATCTATAATCAAAATAAGCAACATTTCTTTACATTGTACTTATTTGATTTAAATGATCTGACTAATATTTCAGATGATACAGTTTTGAATTTAAGTGCTGGAATACCCTTAATGGATTAGTTACCAGTCATTAATCTTACAAAAGTAGTATTTACAAGGGCTCTGTTCTGCTTCTGCCTGGCGCCAAACATGATAGACCAACAACCGTATTGAAGTGTTTAATTAAACCTGTCGTTGTATCCTTCAGTGGGCGGTGTAGGATTATACGATGAAGATTAATAGCCCTGTGCTAAGGGTGAATCTGTTAAGCCATTTGCGGTTTAAAGATAATACCTAAGCAATGTGGTGATTGTATCTGATGAAAGATTGATTGTTTCGTTTACGGTGATTTGAGCAAGAGCTGTCACATAGCTGCGCACGAGATTACGATTTTTATAGATAACCTAAAACCAGTTTTATTTGTTTTTTTAATAAGAGCAAAATACCACACCTTCTGGTAATCCTATAATAATAAATTAGATCTAATATTAAGTTAGGAAAGACTAAAGGAATTAAATGATAATTACTGTCCGATTTTTTTGAATCAATGTTTATAACTGCTATTTTATTTTCACAAAATGACTTACTTATCGTAAGTTAAGATTAGAATTTATGAAGAATTGTTTTCTTCCAAGTGATTAAATGACTATGTTGATGGATGATCTTAACTCAAGATGTAATGAAGGAATTGAGGAAACATCCTTGAGGAGTGAGATAAAAACTTCCGATTTACAAATGTAAGGAAAATTAAGCTTTTAAGAAAACACGAATAAGGAACAAAGTCGCATAAAGAGTACTAAAGAAATTTGTTTCACAAAGTTTCAATTACAGATCCAAGCGCTTTTGCCTAACTGGGTCTTAGCTTCTGTCACATTCTTAGTCCGCATTCAATATTGCTATCTAATTACTTGACGTGGCATTTTTTGACGTTTAATTAAAATTATCTCTGCCTAAAGCTCCTGTCCTTTAAATAAACTTATTAAAAATTATATGAAATGTTATAGGTTTGCTTCCATGATTTTTAACCATTTTATTATTGTGGATGTCTTAATTGTGCTCTTTCCGACTTTATAAGTATCCAATAAAATGTATAAACATATATTCCGAGTTATAAAAAATGATGTCAAATATGTAGGTAATTGGTAAAAACAAACACTGAAACAATAGCAGGAATAATCTAGCTGTGTCATATAATATTTCGGATGTCACTCGATATCTCTAAGGTAAATTGGGTCAAGAGTAACTATAGTAACTACGCGTGCCGTAGATATTTAGATAAGCTTGCTGTAATAATATTGTATAACCATTTGTAAGACCTTAAGTGGAGGGCGCGGAAACAAACATCAATGTTATTTAATATTTTCCTATCAGTAAGCCGATTGTGACGCTTTAAGAATCTAGGTCGCCTTGTATTGTTTGTAGATGACGCACTTCTGTTTACACGTAATTATAATTAATTGTTTATCATCATTAGGTTATAAATTGTCTTGAAAAAATCTTTTATAAATAAATTGGTGCTAATCACGTAAATAAATGAGAATTATCTATAGGATTCATAACGCAACTATTTGCATCTTAAAAAAAGTAACTTTTTTCTCACGTTCGTAAGAAGAGCGTAGTACAATATATTTTATATAGTGGGATAATTGTGCGATACTAATACCGTATGAACATAAAAATTATTGACATTATGAACGAGATTAAGTATTTCAAATGGTATTTACAATTTAACAAATTAGGAGTGGGTTTAAATGGTAATGTTATTTTGTATGAGATTCTTTTCTATACATGTAATATAGAACTGAATTTGTACAAAAGATACTTATTTTATTAGCCATAAAAGTAAAAAATGTTTAACTAGCCCATTTTTCGTATATTTATAGCCAAAGTAACTAGAGTATTTATCTCTTAAGGTATACGAAACCTGAAATAATATTTGATTGATTTGTTATCATACAATTATTGAAAAATTGTTTTGTTATTATTGCAAGCCCATAAATTTGTATGTTATACTCGTATGTATCTTTGTTACATAATGGTGGTCGCCTAGACTATTTTCTATTAAATTGGTACAAGTTTCATCTAATTTACTTCCAATCTCATCGCATTATAATATAGGTTATAAATCTATAAAGTAAATTTTTTGTCAAACTCGTATAATTCTCATGAATATAATTAAAACGCTATAATTTTACTCTATATATTTTTTATTCGTATAATACAAGGTTTCTAGACTGTTGGTTTCATTATGTAGTATTAGTCTTATCAGAAGTTATAAACTCACGCTAGTGATTTCTTAGAAATTCCTTAGAGTATTCTGTGTGTAACTTGTAAAGGTGCTACAGTCAAAGAGCACGTCAGTTAAATTAAATGATTTTAAATAACACATTCACAATATATTTTTGAAATGTTTTTTACAACAGGATCTCTTCATAATATTACTATTAAATATATATAAATTGTTTAATGCCACGAAAAATTCTCCGTAAACTTTCACTTTAAAGTAGTTTTTTTGTTCAGTTTAATATAAGGTCTGATTATTGAGTGAGAGAGGATTACCCTCTTTAATAAAAATACTAGCGTTGGGTGTTTTTTAATCTAGAATAGACATACTATAAACTAAAATACAGCTTTAAAGAAAGATAGTTGTTTATTGATATATTGTTGCCATATATCACGAAACTTGTGTATCAAAGCTCATTGTTTAATAATTAATTAATAACATATCAATAGTTTTAGTTTTTGCTCCTTTCTTAATGCTGAAAGATGATCCCTGATTTCATTTCCATTGTCTGTCTCCAATGGCTTTCTGACATATTCAGGTTTTTGGCACATAGTGAGATACTGTTCTACTCTTTGTTTCCGAAACCTTAATACAGTTCGTCAATCAAAATTAAAAAGCAAAATACTTTATTTCATCATTACTTAAAAATAACATTTTTTAGGAGATAAGGAGATAAAATAAACTTAATATTTCATTTAACTGAAATTATAAATGGATAATCTGATCTTTAGGAACATAATTAAAATGAAGAATTATTTGAAGAGGTGCTCAAATGTATTTAAGGACGCGATTAGAGCTCTGGGAGAATTATTATTTTAGACGTAGAAACGCTGGAGTTTAGAAATCAATTAACGGATTTAGCGATAAAACAAAAACTTTAAATAAATTTCTACATTTATAATTCATAAACTTCTATATTTTTCTAATACTCCAATTTAAAAGTTGCTGAATTAGTGTTCTGTTTCTTAAATATGGGCACTACGTATCTTGAATAATTTTAAAATTCTTAAAACAATATTACTCCTAATATTTACTATTAATATTACTCTTTGACTTCAGCAACGTGACATTATATTTTCAATACATAAAAATTGTACGGTTTAAGTGTTCATATCCGTATATTCTATGAATAGATTTATTATTATTTATGATTACAACACCTACGATTGCTGGCGATTATAAAACGAGGTATTTCCAGGAGTACGTCGAAGGAGAACGTTGTGTTCTCCTACAAAATACGTACTTAATAATAATTGTCATATTCTCATCATAAATTGGATAAGTCATTCGCACAACATGGTAGCCTCTAAATTGGTGCTTACACGAGAGCAGCAGCAGTATCCATTACTATTTAATGAATAAGCAAATGATTGCAGTTATAGTGTATACGTAATAAAATTAAATGACATAAAACCGTTATTTCTATTTGACTACTATTTCAGGCGTTTAATAGTCCCTCTTTATGTAGTTTAAACAAATAAATTTGTCATATTTATGTGCTTGGTGTGAATTTTACTAGTTAATATTATTACATAAACACTGAGTTTATTTTCGTTGAGTTTTGAAACAATTAAGACTTCTATTTAATTGTTATGCAATGAAAATATTCAAAAATGTAGTATCGTTTTATTTTTTACATTGCGTTTTAAAATATGTTCGATTTGTATATTCGAAGTCAATTCAAATGAGTTCTTCTGTAGGTCACTGTGGCCGACATTATTTTTAATTCATACTCATCAATTTTTCAGTGGGATTATTGTTTCAATACTCGGACGTTACCACGTAATAATTTATGAAAATAGCTAATATTTTATACAATAACTTTGTTGTTATATCAAATTTGTAATTTGTGCACATTATGTATTTAAGAGTAATAAATGTTGAAAGATTTGATGCCGTAATAAGTTTAATTGAAAATTGCATTAGCAATTTTGTCGTAAATCAATGTACATTATTATCTAGCTAACATATAAATAAACTCTATATATGATTATAAAATTAGATTTAATGTCTAATATGACAATTCTTTTGTCATAGAAGGAAACTACTTACATAAGAAAGGTATCAAGGTATTTCACATTACTTTTAAGTGACAGGTTACCAATTTGTAGTTCGCGAGCAAAATAGTAAAGCTAGGCGCCAAGGCGAGCATGTTATAAAAGAAATATATTTACATTTTTGACTTGCTGATACGAAAGTAATGTTTTATATATTTGTTTTTTACATGCCCAAGAAAAGAAATTTATCATGAACTATTAATATAGTTCATGATAAAGGGAGACCTGAATAATGTTTTATTCATTCGAAGTCAGGAAGTCTCCTAGTACTTTGGAAAAGTTAATAGAGATATACGATGAACGCACATCCGAATTAATGAAAAGATATTTTGAGTTAATATAAGAAAATATTAACTCGAAATATCTTAAGATTCGATACCAATTCTGTGATGACGAATACATTTTTGTCTATTAACTTGAATAGGAACTAGACATAAACTTAAAAGATGATTAGTCGTAAAAGTTAAAAAAAAAATTAGTCACTTTCTTTTATGTTCAGATCCAAGTCATAAAATTCATAATTTTGTTCTGATGTTATACAATTTTTATATTTTCCTCTAAGCATTTTTCCTCTCCTCACTTATAATTAATACAATACAATATTACACTTTTATAAATTATTACAATAATTTATAAAAGTGGAAAGACTCCTGTAAGTCTGTACTAAGGGTGACTGATACTATCTATAAATTACTATTTATTATGCAATAAACATTAAACTTATGAATTTGGTTTGCTTTCTTGACAACGATTATTACATCGCAGATAAATAGTTTTGTTTAAAATAAAGGAAAATAATGGTATATTGTATTTTCTTTCCAACCATTTTTTAAATCTGAAAATAGCAAACGTCACAATTTCCGAGGTAAAATAGTTTTCCCAAAACACAGGCTGTAAGTTTAAACTTTTACGGCACTCAAAAATGTTTCGCGAGGAATTTTGTATGATATAAAATTGAAAAGTTTACGAGTTCTAAAAGTGAATTGTCAGCGTTTGTATCCGAATATTGTGTTACAAAATTTTATCTGATGTGTGTCGACTTAATTCTATACTTTTCTTATTACGGTTTTCCTGTTTTTGTTTGGCGCAATGTTTGAAATGATTGCTTTTGTAATTTGTAGCATATTTTTCGTATTATTTTTTATTAGATTCATTTGTATTTAATAACTCAATTATGATTTAATGATATATTTGAAGATAAAAAAAGCGATAAAATTAATTTATTTATGATACTACATACTTCCTAGCTTTAAAAAATTCAAGCCAAACCCTGGTTATTTATTTTTCGCGTCAAAAATACACTAAATGTTAGGTATATTAAATGTATCTAAGATTAACGCTGCATTCTTAAATTAGTATATGAATTACATTAGAACGTAGATAAAGACGCTAAAACATAAATAAACTATAATGAAGTAAATACCAAAACTTCATATACCTATCTCTATTATACGTATGAAAACGTAATATTATTTATCATAAAATAAAAAAGGATCGAACCGTTACTGCTGTCCATTTTAATAACTGCGACAAAATTCCTCGTAAAATAAGAGGAAGAACAAAAATGCGATGTAGTCGTGAATGTAGTCTAGTCATTTCCTTAAAACGTTTCATCTCTTTTTTAAAGCATTATTAAGTATTCTTTTATGAAATTATTTAAGTACTGATTTTGAAAAGAATGTTCTTTCGCAGGTATAATGAAGTTTAGTTTAATGATAGTGGTGTCGACGTGTATGCTAGTTCGCAGCGATGGAGATTACGACTTATTCACGAGTCCAGCTTCAAGTTTCTTGCGGGATTTCACCGGATTTCTGCTGGATAACCGAGTGACGGATCAAAATGGTGTGCAAGCTGAAAGATTACCAGTAAATGGGTTTGGGTAAGGATTGGACGAGAGCTTTTGCAAATACACCTCATTTCATTAATTGAATGTGAATTGGATTAATCTGACACTATGTTCTTTGTAACATCTTAAATGTTTAAGCTTTGTTATATAGGTATGCACTGTTGTGATGATATTTACAGTCAACACCTTTTTATTTTACATCCACTATTCCTTACGAAACTCAAAAGATTTTGTAAGAAAAGTGTGATAATAAGATAAGAAAATAATTTTATAGTTAATAATTTACATTTGACATTCAACAACAATTTTATTCATGGAATACTTTAGTGTTTATGTATTTTAAAATCTGTATGTTCGTTAAGATTCCAAACTAAGAATACGATCTTCTTAAATAACAAATTCAAAATAAGGTAGTAAAATATTTCCTGCTGTACTGTTCCGTTCGCTAGACCTGTAACCTGATAGCAGTTTCATAACTTTTAAAAGCAAGTCTGCAAAATTGATTAAGTTTACTTTGTGTACAACTTTGCAATTAACTTAAGACACCTTTCTTATTCACAATGTTCGTAACTGTTATAACTCTTAATATATTCTTGTACCATGCACGATTTCTTCATTCTATTTGATTCAAATATCTTTATCTACAATATCGTAAGGGATTTTTTTATTTTTTAAATTGATACATGTTTTGTAAATAAATACTTAATTTTTACATCTCGTTGTTCTTAACTCAATATATTTAATATGTGTTGCATGTACTAATCTATAATATTATGCACAATTTTGTTAACAGAGACGTTAAAAATATTTTGCCTGAAGACCCCGGCGACTATCTAAGGTAAGTTTGATTTTTTAAATTATTATGATTATATATTATTGTCTTTTTGATTACTATGAAAAGTTGTATACATAAACGGTTAACATACTTTTTATGTATGCTTACATAATTTGTATTGTAATCTCCATGTGTGCTTTACAAATAAAAAGCACACATGAAAAATTTTGTTTTACACCACTTTTCGTGTTAAATGGCCATGACCATTCCAAAGAAGTGAATAATGACTATGAATGATTATAATAGAATAATATCATATAAAACTGTCTATAATAGTATCTGCAATTAAATTAATTGTTTTTCAAGTGTCAAAGATTTTAAAATATTAACTTTATAAGTTAAAAGGCGTAATAATAAATACAGCGTTATATTATATTTAGCGTCAGCTTTAAATAGTTAAACGCAAATTATGTATAATAATTTTCGTTCCATCCAGACGTTCACGCCTAAGGCTTCAATGGGCGTATTAAATATATACAAAAAATAAAATCGTATTGTTTGACGTTAGTATTTTTTGGGTGAAACCCGCAACGCTTGCCTTTTATGCCGCACCGTGACTTGACTTTGTAATTGAGTTAGGTACTTTAACCGTTTCGCTCATAAAACTTATTGATTTTGTTATCAAACAAATCCTTCAATAAATCTTCTGGTGGACACGACCAAGCCTCAAGAAATACTAATAATATCGAAAGTACTCTAGGACATATTAAAATATTATAAACTTGTACCTACCTACTCGAATTAGTCTAGGCAATTAAAATACCTTAATTGCTTGTATTAAAACCAAAGTTAATAAAGCAAGGACGACCGTATCAAATCAATATAATATTCATGATCTAAAATCGTACTAGTACATCGAAATAGTTAACGTTATTTAATCTGTTGAATCGATGTTCGATTCACAAAAGACCCTTTGTCATCTATCGTCATATCACATAGGTAGTATCATGTAGATATGTCATACTGTCAACAATGAATTTCGATTTAGACGCGGTCAAAGGTAAAACATGTTCATATTTGTAGGTTCAAATGTTATATCAATTCTTTGAACGTACTTTTGTGCAGTTCTAAATATAGTATTCTAAAAACATATTTTTAATTTATATTTGTTTCCACATGGACTGAGATTTTCTCGAAATTTGTAAGTTCTGTATTTAAAATCCAAGCCGTTATAATTTGCTCATGCATTTATTTTATATTTCCTTATAATACTTATATATTAGCCATACATTTTTGGACTTTATTTAATCTTGTCTCAGTTTACTCGTGAATCAGATCTTAATTTCTATTTTAAAATATGTATAAGACGTTATTTAATTTTCTAGTCGTGTTTTATATTTTAATAGGACAATGAAGTTTAAATAAATAAATTAATAAATATTAATCATATTCAGGTTTAGCAACCCACCACCTCCTCTTGGATCCACACAAGACCCTGCCACCAGGACGTGTGGTCTGTCACCGCCGTTCTGCGCCAAGACTCGATACAGATCCATAGATGGAAGTTGCAACAACTTATTGAGGCCAAGTCTAGGAATGCCTCAAACGCCATATAATCGACTCTTGCCTTTTAACTACGGCGATGGTAAGTGTAAATTGTTAATAAATAACGTTCGTTATATTGAAGCAATTTTGTTCTTGTAAATTGCATCGATTTTGATACAAAAAATTGCTATGCTTTTTTTTATAGATAATTCATAGATTATTAAATTATAATATTAAATTAGAAATTTTTAAAAACCTCCGACAGACAGACAGACACGTCAAACTAATAAAAGCTGTTGTTTTTTGTGTTGTACAATTC
>DWAJ01003883.1:0-13919 GCA_018238005.1 Eurema mandarina
AGCGTAATCGTCGTAACTAGTCGTAAATAAAAGCACGATGCAAATTTGTTTTTTTCTTTTTACAATAACACAACGCGTTTACGTAAAAAACTCACATTTTGAAAAATCTCACGTGAGATTCGGGGACGGGGGAGGGGGTTGAATAAAATCTCACGACATCTCACCAGGGGGGGAGGGAGGGGCAGAAAATTTAAAAAAACACCTCACGTAATTTATGGACGCCCCCTAATCTATATCAGTCTATTACAAAATTAAATAATATGGTAAAATATCACATCAATGGCCATACTACAACCAGATGATACCACATGGCCATTAATGTATTGGGTTGACTGAAATAATACACATGCATTAATTTTGAACAAATTTATTTCAAAAAATCACAATACAAAAATGGCCTTGTGGTATAATAATACCATCAAACTTACACACTAATCGCTAAGGCATTGAGATTAAGGCACCGACTAAATAAAATAATACTGTAAAATATAGGAGACATATAAAAAGCTTCAATTACAAGTTTCAATTAAAAAAAATACACATTGATTCATTATTTAAAAAAAATAGTTATGTCTTTAATAACATAATTAGTAAAAATACTTTTACATATCCTTTTTAGGAACTAAAAAAATGAATATTATTTAAGAATCTCAGGTATAAAATGTCACAAATTGTTACTGTGGTTTATTCAAGATTAATTTTTATTGTAAAAAACTTTTAATGACACATTTAGAAATCTAAAGGAACTTAGAAACAATTTTAAAGTAAGGTGTGGAGATTAATCAGTCTTTATATGGCAGTCAATAAATATAATAGTTAATATAACTAATGAGTGTGAAACTGCATGGAATGTATATCAGTCACTTGAATAGTAAAAACTTATCTAATAGACAGCCAAATTTATTCAAATATTCTTATCTAGTTTAGTTTTTGTTTAGGTTTGTGAAATTGCCTATTATATTGGCATAATATTTAAATTTATTATTGAATAAATTTTTTTTCTGAAGGATTTTCTAAAATTCAAAATTTTCCACTGATTATGCAAGGTGGATTGTTTTTATTGCAGTTCTACAACATTAAACAATATGATGATAGTAATGAATTTAACATATCAAGTAACAGGCAACTTCAAAAAACCACTTATACAATTAACCCTGAACTTCAATGTGGCACATATTCTTTTCCCTTATAATCATATTTCGCAACAAATCCCTAGTTTGCTCTACACACTCACAAGGTCTTACCTCAGCCTTATAATCCATCATATCCTGTATTTTTTCTTGTATCTCCGGCAACAATTCCTTCAACTCCTTAATTTCACCTTCGACAGAGTAAAACGGATCAGCAGTCGCATATTTTTTGACTGTGACATCTTCTGTTACAGCAGCGGGATTCTCCAATGTTTTGATTCTGGTTTCTAGAATGTTTGCCGCATTCTTGAAATGGGTGATTGCATCTTCAAAGTTAGATGCTAGTGAATTAGCAAGACCTGTGAAGTGAGAGCGTAAATATATCAAACTTACATAAAAAATTATTAACAATAATTAACAAGTGAACATTGGAACAAAGTTACTATAGGTAAGCATGATGGTAAAAAATTACAACTTACCAATTTGATAATGTGTTTCAGCAATGCGTCTGTCATCACTTCTATAGAGCTCTTTTTGAATTTCAAGGCACTTGACTGTGAAATAAAAACAAGTAAATTAAATACAAAAAACTCCTAAATAATTTTTTTTTATCTAGTGCAATATCCAGGTGAATCCGAGTTCATAACATTCGGGGAAGACCCACTCAGGGAGCTCATTCCATACTTTAGCGGTTTTCCATCAAACACAATTTAAATATTATATTTTCCTCTTAAATTTGACAAATTTATATGTAAGCTTTTAAAAAAACTTCACTTACGCATATCAACGACAGCCTTGTCATATGTTTCGCTTTCCAAAGCCACCTCACCAAGAGCTAAATGCACATCAGATAAGAGCTGTCGTGTCCCTTCTGCTGACGTTTGCTCACGACGTTCTAGAATGCTCCGGGCAAGATCTGTAAAAAATTAAATTAATATATTATAGACCGCTGGTATTCGTATAAATTCCAATCAAATTAGATTTATCTTGGTAGAAATAGAATTGAATACAACATGATCAGAATGATTCTATTAAGACTCTGGGCAATAGTTGGTTTGTAACAAATACATCCTTATTTTAGGAATTAAGAACATAAATATTTTTAAGAGCCTACGGGATAAATTACCACTTTTTGAGGTTTTTCAGATCAAAGTCGCTTAATTCAATGTAAGTGTTAAATTATCTAAAACTATTGTCTATTATAGTATATTTCAAACTAGTTTCAATACACAGCCATAGCACAACATAAGTGCCATTAAACATACCCAACATTTCCCATGCTAACTGCAGGTTGTCAACATCATCTTCATTATCTAGGTTAGCCATGGATTCGTCATTTGTTTCTCCATTAGATGTACCCTATAAAGGAGTAATAAATGTATTATTCATTCTCTCTAAAAAGCAAACTTAAGACCATAAAGGAAAAGACACAGCATTCTTATTGAAATAGGCATTATGGTGTTCATTCTACATTGGAGATCAGTTCCCACAAAGGCTGTGATTTACTGACATGCTATATGTCATGTTCATGTGTGAAATAAGAACAACTGCTGCATCCAGTATCTCTGCTTTGTGAGAGGGAACATAGTCAGTAGTCACATGATTAGCGTGTGAGTGTGACATAGACCCTACCTCTGAAAAAAGAGTTTCCATAACATTTTAGGCTCTGGAGTGGATCCCTCCATATCTGTCAAGCTTAACAAGTATTCAATGGGGGGCCAGTTGTATGCCACAAGGGGGGCAATGATCATTTTTTATCAGGTGTCTTTCTTTACCCCCAGTTATAAAAAAGATAAGCCTAAAAACATGTATTTACAGGTTGTTCTTCATCAGCCACACTGCTGTCCGGTTTCCCTGGCTCTTCGATCTCAACATCCTTAGTGGTAGACTCCACAGTGCTTGCCTCCACCTCCGCTGCACCATCCTTTGCTGGTTCAGCACCATTCATTTCAGTTTCGGCCTCCACTTCACCATCATCACCGTTTTCTTCTTCATCTGTTAACATTTACAGTAGATGTTATCAATAATTAAATACTAAATTTTAGACTATTATCATAGATGAATATATTTTGATATGAATAGATTGAGTGTGATTGAAAATAATAATTATTATTTTTAATAATATGAATATTCTATTGAAAACCTGGATAGAATCTTACAGTGAAGGAAACAGGACAGGCAAGAACATTGAATAAAAAATAAAAACCTGAATGCAAATTGTCAATAATATGTAAAAAAAATAACCAAATTAAATGAGTACCATCATTTTCCTCCTCTTCGTCTTCATTGTTTGTTCCTGGCATACCATCTCCAAGGACACCACTCTCTTCCCTAGACAGCCCAAGTAATGCTTTGCCGTACCTATTGAATATAAAAATTTACATAACATTGAACTTGGTTTGGCAATCAAAAAGTTTTATATATTTTGTTTATTTCATGTTAAGATTAAACCTTTAAACATAAGTGTAATTATTCATTAATATGATGCATAAAATAACTAGCTGTAAAGTCATTACCATAAATATGCTTCAGCACATTGGTCAGCAGTGTCACCATGCTCTTTGGCTAACAATTCGCAAGCTTTAGCGAAAGTCTCAACTGCAGCACTGTGGTCCCTCACGGCTAAATGCCGGCGACCGACAGCCAATAACTCCGACGGTGAAGAGTTCGACACTTCTGCTACGTCAGCCATCTAAAAATAAAGAAGTCTCACGTTAATTACAAAAACACTTATTTACATGATTTTTCTTATTGAGTGAAAAACATAACCTTGACCTCAATCACAACTTGTCAACAAAATACAAATCAACAAATTGCCGGCAAAATGTAACGGTTATTTTGACACAACAATAGATTGCAAGCCAACCACGTGGATAGAGAAAGTTTCAATTAGACAAAATTATGTACTACATAAAATTTAAACACTAAACATTATATAAGCGTTTATTTCCAATTTTTTAAACGTTTTATTACTCTAATTTAAAATGTTTAACACGTCACGAGACGCCTGCTGCTAGTTACTGCATATGGGAATGGTAAATGGTTTTGTTTATAGCTTCGTAATTTTCTTAATAATAAGATAGATTATTAATTATATCTAATTTTACAACATTTACATTAATGAACTTTATTACCTTTGAAATGTGAAAGTAATCAGAGGCAGAGGAGAAAGTTGAAGCGAATGTGAATTACTAAATTAAAGTTTGAAGGCTGACGGCTGACCGCTGAAGTTTGACTTTGAAGTTTGTTATTTTTATACGACCATGAACCACAGAGTGTAAGCAGTTCGAAAATATTTATATAATGCCACAGATAACTAACTAATTGCCAGACATTGCTTAAATATTACAAGAAAATAGGGTAACCACTATAGTGATTGCCCAGTATACTGTGATTGCCCCTAATAAGGAATAAAACATTTTTTGTGACTTTTAAAGGGGCTACTTGAAATCAAACGCTATAGATGTTACTATAAGACATTTGGTACCATTTTTATTATTTAAACTAATTAGCAACATGTTTATTTTGAAACTTTCATGGGGGATCTATTGTAGTAAGTGTAAAGCTCATCTAAAAAAGCTAGTTTCTTAATTTTTAGTAAAGGACAGCATGGCGGAATTTTAATTTCTTTTTATCATTTCTTGCATTTACTTACTTTGTTATTTATTAGTTTAAAGATTAGAAGAGTAATTATAGTTTCTATATCACGAATCTTTTTGATTGTCAATTCTATCGTAAAGTTTTAAATGGGGGTGGGCAATGTCTGTATTATTATTTCTTATAGTTATAGTGATTGCCATACCATTACATAGTTATTGCCATATCGAATTGGTACAGGTATTGCCCAGTCAATAATAGAATATTTTTGAGGTTTTATTTTTAAACTGAAAATCAAATGGTTATTTCAGAGTGACAAAAGGTAAATTATTTAAAACCTAAAAAATGCTATCGCTGAAGTTCAGAATAAGGTACAGCAGTTGTGACTTCGACCAAATAGCTTTATTACCGCTTAGGTTTTATAAACTCTTGAAGATTATATTAATACTTCAGCTCGATGATATTTTCAAAACAAGACAAATATTTTTGGTAGCGTAAAATTTTTTCTAGGTCTGGTATTGGAAAGTGGGGCTTTTTTAAATATATACGAATGCGTTCGAGACTCTTTGCAGCTGAGAGAGGATACAGTAATGATTATTGGACACTCTATTGTGAACAAAATTATAATTGCTTTATTCACTTTTAGCTGCTCGTGAGTCGTGACACATGCTGCTCATTTAATGTAATAACATTCCTGACGATGCCGATATGATACTATTTTTATGTCAGTTTTGTTATAATATTAATGACTCTGATAATGATTTGATTTCGATTGAGAAGCAATATATTTAAATGTTCTAAAAAAAGGGATGTCAATTTTAATTGTTTACATTAAAGTTAAAGGTTATTTACCCGACGACAAAACATGCAAAATAAAAAACTTCATTTTATGTGATCCAAACAATTATATTATATTTATTATTTAATTATGTACTATCATTGGCTCCAAAGGTTACGGCCGAATAGATCATGGGACTAAATTATAAAATAAAAAAATACTAGTATAGTAAAATATAGAAACAAACTTACACGAAAGAAAGGAAAGACAAGAATTTGTAAAGCATACTAAACTGTACATTTAAGCAATGTGAAATTTTATCAGCCTCCTTCGATTTCGATTGTTCTGTAAATGGACGTTTCATGATATTCTTTTATCGCGGTTATGTTCTAGATCTGGCGTAAAATTTGGAACGACGAAAACATAATGCGCCTTTAATTGCCAATATTATATAGTTGTGGCTGTTGTTTTATTTTCTAATGTAGGTAGGTTACTATGATACATGTCTTGTTAAGCATAATTCATAAATTATTTTTATTTTAAGACTTCTGTGCTTTATTTATTAATAATCGCACAAGCTAAACAAGGTACTAAATATCATTAAACCGTAAGTTAATCAACTGTCTATACTAGTCAGTATGTACAGTCGACTGCCAAAGGTTATGAACAATATAATATTTAAAAATGTATTTAATAAATTTAGTAAGCCTCTTCTCGGCATTTAAATCTTGTAGAAAATTATTTTTGAATCCGCTCTTACTTCTTCCCTTCGAATAGCGTACGCGCGTCGCGCGCGAACTTGGTTTGGCGCGATTAATTAAAAAAAGTTTAATTAAATCGCTACGATCGGATTTCGGAGTCCTAATTCTTAACTATTCGTTATTCAATTCACTTAGCATTACGGGGACACTAGCCGAATGACGATAGGTAGTTGGAATTGTATTGAATATTCGAAGAAATTCAATTTGTTGGTAATTAATTATGGTGCAGCGTGCATCGTATAGTATGAAGTAGCTATCGACTTTTCCCCCGCCCGAGCTGTGGCAATTGTCCGCCCAATATTGCCGTAGTGTTGTAACATTTGGTTACTACGCGCTATCGACGATGGAATTTAATTAGCTATTGTCACATACATACTAGATATAATATTATATTTATAAGAAAATCACGTATGAAATTTAAAAAAGAACAAAAATCCGTTTACGCCATTCTAATTTACAAATTACAATTTCAACGTAACACATGGTTTCTTAAAATTCTAAGCATTGTTTCTTCATACATATAGATAGCTATACATATGCCCATTTTAGAGATTACTTTCGTCAAATTCACTATGTCACAAAATCATATTTAAATTTAACGAAATATATTTTAATCGATATTTTGATATTCCACCGTCCAGCACTACGTATCGCTTTATTTTCTCGTTTTTCCAACCCCGTCAGTCCGTTTGTTACCCTCTAGTGGAGAGGTTGTCCTCTCGCCGTTGAGTGACGTCGCGAGTGAACAATCAACAATATTATTACACGCAATCCCGAACGTTTAATGTTACAGGAAGAACATTTCATACGAAAATGTGACTAAGTTTATGCTTTGTATCGGCATATAAGGTGTGAAATCGCGTAAAGAGGTGAGCGTGATTAATTGCATTATTGTGTAGTTGTCTGTTGTTATAAATGAAAGAAGAAAACAAAGAAAAAGTAATTGATAAGTATAGGTGGTGTGAATTAATTACTTGAACATACCTTAGTTAAAAAATACAAAGACATCGTAACTATGTAAGCCATCGAACTCTAATAAGATTAAGAGATATACTATAATATTTGATTTTGTGAAGTAGGTTGGCATCTTGGTAGACTATCGTGTTATATTGCGAAGGTTATAAAATATCATTTTAAAACACATTATACTATTTTAAAAATACTAATTTTATTCACGTGTTTTACTAGGTAGATTTTAATTTGACCAAAACTTGACATGTCTTTACACCTTCTTAGGTACTTTGAAAAACTTTGATCAATAGACGCATCTAAACATACATATATCTTATAACGCATCTAAATATACATGATTTATAGATTCAACTGTTACAAAATGCTACAGGGCTTACGTTACCAAACTGTCACGAAAAAAGTAAAAAAAAAATGCAACTATACCACCCAACTTTAACTTTATATATAGGAGTAAGGAGATACTAATACGTACCTTGAACGAGTTAAAGATAGTTTTAAGGTATTTTTAAAACCCTTCTTACATCGTTACAATTTTTTATCACTAATGTAAATTTTAGAACGAGATATAATATAACTCAAAAGGCTTAACGTTACGTAATCCACAGAGGCATGGTCTCAACGACCAGATGAGCAGATTCACTATCGGCGTGGACATAAGGCTACGAAAATTGCTTCCCACGGCAGCCCGGCCCGCGCCTACATCGCCTACCACAAGCTGGGCGCTGACATGGAGGCGCAGACCGTGCCGCAGCACGACTGCGAGTGCGGCGTGCACCCCTCCATGTTCTATCTGCTGGCCACGCTGCTGCTCACCAGGTGATGGATGTACTATTTATCTTGGCGTTGCTATTGTTTCTTATAGACAGTATTATGAAGAACTGGCCTACAAAGTGGGCAAACTACGCTGCATAGTTTTTGTAATGGCTACGCTGCTGCTCACTAGGCGGTGGTCTATATACTTTTCGTCTTGACAGGGTTATAGTTTACTTTAGATGTATTGCGTCTCATGAAGGGTTGGTCTGCTACTGAGCAAACTATACCGCATAGTTTATGTGTTAGTCACGCTGTTGTCACCAGGTGATTCATATACTCTTTATCTTGGTAGTATTACAGTTGCCTATAGACACTATTGCTTTCCATTAAGGGTTGGTATGTTATTGGGCCTACTACACCGAATAATTTGATAGAAAAAAGTATTTTAGTCTGTATAATCCCCATAATCATTTAGTAGAACATATCTATGTATTAAGAATAAGAACGTTATGTTTTTTTATTTCTTAATTTTAAGATTTTAATACGATTCTAAATAACTGGCAACTCTCCCGTTTTCATAAGCATCCGGTATAATTTTCGTGTCTCAAATGAAACTGCAGTCATATACATTTTACGTAACATCTACAGGAATGTCATACATAATATAAAAGTTCAGGAATATAATGTATGTAGGTGCTTCAGCTTAGAGCTAACCCAAATTTAACTCGAACATTCTCGGAGAATATATAAAATTCTTAAAAGACGAGCGTTTTATGAAATTCTTTTAGCAGTTGAAACATCCGGTATTAAATTGCAAAATCATAAACCACAGAATATGTTACTATCATTGACATTATCATTTCATAATGATAAATCAATCATATATTGTATAAAAGTCGCTGAACTATAAAAAATTGTGGCAAAGAGAAGTCGTCTTAAATGAAATAATTTACGTCATACAATTGTATAGGAGTTATCCGCAGTCCGCAGCGAAGTCGAAGTTTCAGTATTGAATTACGAGTTTCGAGATGTTTGAAAACATTGCATTACAAACTTCCTTCCAGTTTAATTGAAATGACAGTTGTCGAGGTTTTTTCATCTGTGCAATTTAAGATTTATTATGAGTTATTTAAGAGTTCTGTATGTACTATGGTTTTTGTTTGCATTTTGCTACAAAGGTACTACTTACTTGAAATAAAAATAAATACCTTCTTGTTGTAATTTCATTTTACTTAATAATTACTCTCAAATCACATTCATATATTATAAATAAGACTTACCTAGTTTTAACAAAACAAGAATGTTCACATGTTCTAAGAACAAATTAACTAATGCAACGGTAAGCACAATGTAACCTCTAAATATACTAAGGTTTGCTCAGTAAACACGCTACGCACAACATACGTAATAATATATAAGGGTTACTAGTTTTTCGGTGAAAATACTTTCTGAATTACAAAGCCAATTAAATTTATAGATTTCATATTAATAAGCACTAACATTCAATTTCCACCATTCTTTCAAATTAAACTTAACAAAACAGATAGATATCTGCTTTGTTCTCGTGCATATGAACGAAATCATGCTTATCTACAACGAAATCGCTTTCATTTAATCTTATTAATTTGTTCCATTTTCCTCCTTTTTTTACACTTTAAGCAATTTAAATGTTAAATTGTAAACATACCAACGCATATTCCAAACACTTCACTTTATTATTTTAATTGTAACGAAACATTGAGTGAATCTAAATGAATATTGTATAGGGACCATTTAATTGCGATTACAAAGTCAAATTAATAGGTACAATCTTTCTCTTCAGATTAAGGTCAAAGGACAAAGCTTATTGTATTCATATTTCATAACATATCACAGCACTTTGCGTCTGCCCACAGTGTAAATGAAACCACCTCAATTGGGGTGAACCATTTAACAATATCAACATACCACCCTCACCTTTTATTTAGGGCAGTAACAAAAGAGTTTGATATAACGTATACGTTTTGAAGATTATTTATCGCGTGTGGCAACAATAGGCGTTGTTCTTTGTATGAAATTGCTAATGAATTAAAATAGATAATTCATAATTGTATATATCTCAGGTATAAGAATTACCTAATATAATATTAAAGATTAACAAACAATTGCGATAGTATATGAGGATCAGAAAATATAGAAAACTAGCTACTGCCTTTCATATAAACGTTGACCTTTTAACCCTTTTTTCCAGTTAAAAGCCTTCCCCAGGCTTTAGACTATCTTTATACCTACCAAATTTCGTTCTTATCGGTCCAGTAGTTTTAGCGTGTTGGAAAGACAGACAGACAGAGTTAGTTTCGCATTTATAATATTAGTATGGATAGTATTATTAATGATCTATGTTCGAATGTTCGAATGTTAAAAAGTAAGTATATCAGAGTTATATAAAAATTACATTTATGTTCAAATTTTTCTTATGATACTTGCCATTGTCATTGACGAATAAAATTTCGCAAAATTGAAACCGACAAGAACTTACCCGTTATTTGCAAAGAAACAACAAATAAATTTTCCTATTATAAGAAGTATAAAATCTCGCTAACCCAGCTTGAAACTGTTGTATTGTAGCATTCAACTCTTTTGAGAAATGTTAAACCACATCTTGCTTCAGACGGCGGTTAAAAAGAAAAATAGGAACATTTTCTTTATTGCGCTAGTTTCGCTACAAACCGCTCGTATAGTTTTTGTGCTAAGTTCTTACGTAATAAAAGGAAAAGTTTGTTATTAATAGCGCATTTTTATAAGAATATTCATTCTTTTACATTAAACGAGTTTGATGATAATTTTTCATATGAACCTAAAAGGGGAAAACGAGTATGACGTTTAAATAATCTGAATATTTCAATAATTGTTCAATGTCCCTTAAATCCGAATAATATAAGAAGAAAAGCTCTTCCTAACAAAGAACCAGTACCTAAATTAACAAGAATATTTCATTAATCGTTCAATTTCTCTTAAATCCGAACAATATAAGAAGAAAAGCTCTTCCTAACAAAGAACCAATAAATTAACAATTCATAAATAGAGTATCTAGGAAAAAATATACCTATAACGATCCTAGTTGCGGAAAAATAATATAAATTTTGGGTGTTCTATTCACAAATATGCTATACTATCCCCTATCAAACAATCTTTATACAAGTTCAGATATTAATGCATGAAATTAGTTGTATGTAAATATTAGTGCACAAAAAAATACCAAGTTTACAATACAAGTTACACATTAAATATATTTTCTAAACGAATTAAACACATTCAAATCCCGCGAGTAACTTCTCCATTCGTTATTATTGTAATTAAATAGAAGTTTGTTATTGTTGTCAAGGGAGGGGTATTGTCTACGGACAGTCATAAAGCGAACAAAAGGTCACACAGTAATTAAATTTCCATTAGGACCTACAATGAATTTTACCATAATATATGTGCTGAGCATTTTCTTTGGTGTATTTTTTTTATACATACAGCTTAAAGACAAAGTTCTGGAAAGTTCTTGTTATATTTAGTCCTTGGAAAAATAACTACAGATTATTCAATCAAATAAAATATCGTCGTCAGCTCAAGCTAATATTAGAACGTGAAATTACGTAAAATATTAAAAAAATCAAATAATAAAATCGTGTCTTGAATCTCTTTAAATTATTAAACTAATAACTTATAATTCTAGAATAACTGTGTAGATTTTAATGCATATTAGTTTAGTACAATCGTTATAATCTTAAATTACTGAATGTATAATAAACTATTTAAACAGTGCATATTTTGTACGTATCTATATTATAGACGCATTTTAATTTGTCCGCGGGGTGCAAGCAGCTTTCACATAAAGTGAAACAAACATGGTGAAAATGCTCATAATAAAATCACTGTTCCTAATAAACGTGTTTAAAGCCTCGCTAACAAGCAGAGGGCTAAAAAATAAGCAAAGTAAGTACATGTAAGCCCGTAAATTAACAAGCTTAACTCATGTAGCCCTTGACATGTTGAACTGACATTGTTCTAAAGCTTTGTCCATACAAAGTATAGCTACATAGGTACCCTTAACTTTTAATTAAGTCAGAGTGATAGTTTAAAGCTAATTAAAATTACATAATACAATGTTAGAACTATGGATTATTATTTAAAAAGCATTTTTACTGTATCACTACATAATCATAATTGACGTATACGGTATAACGCCTATACTGATGGTCCCATAATAATCGGTCCTCCCGCCTCCGTGAGTGAAGCCAAAACTGTAAATATGTAAGCGTAAAAATCACGTTTTTATACTCGATGATATGCACACAAGCCCACCGACAATGTTGCTACTAAAAGAAATTTACCTTGTAAATGTGGAAAATTTAAACTAATAAAATAAAAACAGACGAATATTGATGTAATGGACTGTGGCGACGATCTTTGTAAGTTGACAAAATTGCCTACTTTAAAATGGCTTCAATATGGCAGTGCTCATATTGCTGTTCTAGGTGTTATTATTCTATGCATAGTGTATAGTATATACTACATGCTTTTGTGGACTCCTGGTAGAATACTTTGGTGTCCGTGTCTTCTGCTAGGAACACTGGAGGGTTTAAGGCCACTTTCTAATATAAATTGGGCAGGTAATAATGAAAAGAAAACTATCATATAGATTTCAATATTAAATCCTGCAATTTATATAATTAAATATAATATGGTTGACAACACCTTATATTTTCAAAACGAAATTTAACCAACTGTTTTAATTAAAAATATTAAATAATTGAAGACTGGAAAATTAATAATTTCTCCAAAGTATACAAATAGAGCGTATACTGTAGCATCGACGCTATTACCGCACAACTTTAACAATTAAACTTGAAATTGTACATAAATATTAACCAACTTTACGATTCCGCAGACTTTATTAGTTGACCGCTTTCCATAAATTAGGAAATTCATGGAAAGCAGTCAACAAATAAAATAGGATTTCATAATTTAATTTATTGAATACTAGCTGTTGCATGCGACTCGCGTGGACTTTCATATAAACTTTGACACCCCGTTACAACTATTTTTTCCAGTTAAAATTACGTCCTTTCTCAGGCTCTAGAGTCTAGACTATTTTGTATACCAAATTCATTAGGTAACCAACATCAATACATCCCCACAAAGTTATGCATTTATAATATACTTAACTTTTATGGCATATGGCACAAATGTTGTCGAAGAATGGTTATTATAACACTTCGTAAATCGCAAAGTAAATAACGTTAATTTAATTCGATAAATTATCTTTCGAAAAATATGCGTTAAGTTGTTGGGAGTAACTTGCGAACACTAGTCTAGAATAACTAAGATTTGTTAAAATCAAATAATAAGTGTACACTAAATACTAAATAGTATCTACATGCTTAGCTGTTTTATTTCGAAAATTATTTTCTTTTTTCATGATTTTGCATACTATAGGAAAAATATAGTATCATAGAAAGTAGAACAAATAAATAGCATTATGTTTACGTTTATCTAGAAGCAAAACAAATCGTTTTTGCAGATAAAACCCTTAGATACATAACAACTTATTGTTGTTACAATGCGTGTACTTCGAATGTAAAATGTTACACGGTATTGCTTGTGTAGTCTATATCTCTACATATAATAAAAACGTAACGAGTCGCTGTCTGTACATGGAAGATATATGAGAAAAAATATTATAGGAGACCTTTATTAACCCAATAGAACCCAAAACAATAATTTTTGGAATTTTTGTCTGTTTGTCTGTTTGTCTGTTTGTTTGTGCAAGATAATCTCAGAAACGGCTTATCCTATCTAGATGGGGTTTTCAATTATATATTGTGGTAAGCTTCACTTAACATTTAGTGTTTAATTCATGTCAATCGGTTGATAAATAAAAAAGTTATGGCAATTTAA
>DWAJ01003884.1:0-13919 GCA_018238005.1 Eurema mandarina
CGAAGATATAATGGAAAATATGGAAAAAACGGGGAAAATTATTCATCTTTGAGAGCTTCCTTTGCGTGCGCTGCGAAAACGGTTCAAGATACAAAAATAATATGTATGAAAGAATTATTCCTCTTTAAATGATCTAAAAAAAAGTCCGCGACGGTATATGTCTTTCTTCTAAGATTGACTCACTATAACATAATAATAGAAATAGATCCGACGGGGACGAAGTCGCGAGCAACAGCTAGTGTTTTATAAAATAGGCTACATATTATAGTAACAATTTTGAATCGTTTAATAGCTGAGCCGCACACTAGTTCAATCGTTCACTACATCATTTAAAATCAAATACATATGTATATCTTTCTTCAAGTAGGCTATGTAGAGTAACACTTTTTAATAGATAAATAGTTTAGTCGTTCACTCGTTCAGTCATTCAATAGCTATAGTGTAATGTTGCTGAATAGATTGAATGGTTAATAAGTTGGTTGATGGTTTGATTGAATATTTGAAGATTTGAATGTATGTTGTTGTGTAACAGTGGATGAATCTATTGTTCAGTTTGGTTGATTGAATTGTTTACTTTTCAATAAATTAATTGGATGATTCTTGGTATAAAAAAGACGTTGATTATAATAATTATATTGTCAAAATGAATTTTGGAATTGAATGCCTTTTTGAAAATTAGGAGTTTGTCAAGTTTTATCTGAAGTATGTGAAACTAGTGAGCTAATTATTTATAGTATATTATTTTATAAATATGTACAGTGAAAAGTAACAACATCCAATCACTCCTATAAAAATAAACACCACACTAATTGTCAACTTCACTTATAACTATTTTGCAAAGTCTAATCACTTAACATTGAAATACACGGAACTACATCGCATTTAACATTTAAATATTAACCGAATGCATGTATGTATGTATGTATGTATGTATGTATATGTAACGTATGTAAATAACTGTATTGTTACGTGTCGACCTTGCTATTGTGTACTTGAAACATGTCGTTATTCCGTCACTCACTAATGCCACGTGGATCTTACGCATCGTTGTTTTTAGGTATATTTTAAAATTATACCTATATGTAATGATAATAGTTACTGCGAATTAAGGATATGTACATATGTACTTAATGCGTAAGATCCACAAATGTTGTGTACATAGCTTAACATGGGCTTGGGGCTATAGGTCAAGGCACGCCGTCGTCGAACGCGAGCGGCGCGCCGCACTCGCCCAGCAACGCCAACAGCACGCTCAGCCGGCCCATGGCTTCCACCGGCGGCACGCGCTACGAGGACCGCACCATCCGCCGCCACCGAGAGGTAACCGCGACCGCGCCCGCAACTATGCCCGCAACCGTGCCCGCACTGCGCCCGTGACCGCTGCCGACACGACGCCGCGTATCACGCCCGCAGCCCCATCTCATCTGTCATAAAATTGCCTATGTATAATCATTCACGGGATTGTTCCCAATCACTGTTTGCACTTTAAAAAAAAAATTAACTTGAATTCGTAATGTAAAACTTTAACAGCTAGTGATGTATTATAAACTTTAACGACGCACCTCTTTTCATACTTAACACGTCTTATTATAAATAAATTGATGACATTTCCTATGAGTATGTATGCTAATCGTTTGTTAAATTTCAGAACGATGACATGCCGACGATGGACGTGAACAACTATTCGGAAGGACTGGGCATGGGCAACCCGAACGGGCGGCCGATGAACCTGCAGGGCGTGCAGGCCCAGATGCCGCCGCCCAGCACGCGCTGAACACACACACACACACACACGCGCCAACCTAACGCCACACGGACTGACTTAGCAACGACACTCTGTTCCAAACACAAAATTCGCCAGCGAATCTCCCGCGTTTTTTTAAATTTCGAACCCTCTCCAATGACGTAGCGGTGCCCGCCGCTGAACTCTATCCGGTTCTTTTTCTTTGCCAGTACAACAGATAACACACCAAATTATACTATAGATAAGATAATCGATTTTCGCGAACTTTTGATATTCCGTAATTTACGAATTAGAATTGTTACAGTAATCTATGCATTTATATTCGAGTAACATGTTGAATAAGATAAATATGATATGATATAATCATTAAATTATGAATTACCATTTACAGTGCTAACGTTTGATGATAAATTATTTATATGGATTTTATTTAATACGATGGCAACTAGATAAGTGATTGATTATTAAGATGATCGGTTGAACTAGTATTTGGTTATAAACTTTTATAAAGTGGTCATGTCAATTCCCCTTGTATATATTCGTGCCATTACTCATTTTTAAAGGGGCTTTGTATGTTATAAAATGTTTAAAATAATAACTCATTCATGTAATTTATTTCCGTCACATATGTAATAGGAATTCAAGTCTCGTAAACCATTCATTGTGTATGCTTTAGTATTGTATTACCATAGTGTAGATATTTTTTATTATCTGGCAACTTTATTCTTGAAACCCCTTATATAAAATTAAAAATTAGTTCAAACATACCAATAACCAAATTTAGTCTATGAAGGGTTTCTTTTTCATGTTTTATACATTCATACTAATAAGTAATGTCCTGATATTATAAGATTGTCCGTCGTTTTAACGCGTAAGTATTATGTGAAAATGTTTTAGGCTTAACTTTGGGTAATTTAGCTAAACCCTAAGAGTAATTTTACAACCTTTTCCATAGTTCAGATTTTTTACAACCAAAGCGTGACTCCGCCTTTTTATTTGGAATCTAACGTGTTGTTTTTGAAATTTATTCAAAAATTTACATATTATAGTAATTCGATAACACTCAAAATTTAAAAGTCTGTATTTTAAAGGATAATGTATAACAACGCGGTTAATATACTTAAAATGTTCAGGCAAATTTCTTACTTACGGAAGCATTAGGCATATGAATGTTATTAACTCATTACAAGTAGCGAAAGTTATTTTAAGTTTTTAATAGTGTTCTTACTTTGTAAAATATCACTGTAATTAAGCGCAGCTAACATATTATTTTCCCTCCGTCTTTTAGATAATTAGTAATAAATTATTTATTTTTGAGTAACAAATCATGATTTGTTATAGTGCCGGATTCAGGTCGGATCTAGAATAATATCGGTTGGCTTAACGCATCGGTCGATTTAGATAAGTTATTATGCACAATTTAGAGCATTTACAGATGTCCGCGTCGCGTCGACTGACCTGGTACAAAACTACCCTCATCCAGTGCATTATTATTTAAGTAATTAATTTTGTATGATAATTTAATGAATATACAATACAAATCGTAGGTACAACGGCTGAAAGCTTGCCAGGGCGACGTCGCTTCTATGAAGCGCTTATGATTCCACATATTATATTTTATTTGCGTAGATTTAAGAAAAGTTTATTTAATCATTTATAATCTATTTATGGTTTCCAGTTGTGAGAGTTTTAGATAAATTTAGAAGTTAGAGTATTGTTTTTTATTGTATTTTTATCGATAAATAATGTAATGTGAATTTATGTACCACTGTCGTGTAAGTCCTGTATAGATTACTTTTTTTACTGTGTACATTACTTCTCTCTCTCTTCTGATGAAAAATTAGCGGCGATAGGCTTTATTTCGTGTTATTTATTAAATATCTTCAAAGGGTCTATAATATGTACTCACTGATCCATGGATGGTAGTATTAAGCAAGCCTGTTGCCGCTGACATATACAGATCTCTAAAAATTTAATCTAATCTATGACTTGTATCGGGGTTATGATGTAACTGAGAGTTACATGCGTTTTATATTATATTGGTGTCTATGGTATGTGATAACCATAGATGTAGAGTTGTTGCAACAGTAATACTCGATTATTTATATTTTATTTAAAAATATTATTGATTTTTTTTAACAAATGTAATCTTCATTTGTCGTTGCGACAGTGTAGGTGTAATAAAATATTTTTTTCTTATGTCATGTTGTATGTAGTTTATTGGGGAATATTCTTCGTGCGTAAAGAAATTATATCATATATGTACTTCACAGAAAATTAAAGATTGATTTTTTATTATTTTTTTCTTTTTATTTTTTCCTCAGCATTGCTTGATTATCATTTCAAGTTGTTACTTTTGTATTGATTTTTTGGTAATAGGTTCGAGTTTTTTTTCAAAGAACAGCGCACATGGAGTTTTTATATAAATAATAATTTAAAGCACAATTAAATAACATAGCTCTCTTAGTAAATCAATTTGTATATTATTTATATTTTTATTACAAAATAAAGGGCCTATAATTTATAGGTATTAGCTCAGATATTTCTAAATACTTAAAAGGATTTGCATGTAAGACTCCGTAAAAATAAGACTCAAATGTTTTTATAACTTAGACAATGTTTTGTTAGGAAAGTCTTAGTTTCTTTTTGTTTTTTTAGCAAAATATTTGAAAGGCATGTTTATTAGACATCTTTAGACGAATCCATAGTATTAAATGTAGGTGGAAGTATTTTATTACGTTCATTCATTATGTGCACGATTGAACTGAAGGAATCGCTCATTTACAGTGTGTTTGTGTGTGAACGGAATAAATGCTGGTCCATAGCAAGGATTAGATAATGTTGAGTGTTGCCAGTTATAATTTAATCGAAGTTTTGAGCTGTATCCTACAGTCGGTAACTAATTTCATGCTTAGAATTCAGCGGTCATTTTAAATATACAATATCTTGCAATGTACCTAAAAGCTATTTTTTAAAATCTACGATACGTCTACGATAGTCTGAATCTCTATCAAGTATAAAGTGAAAATAGGTATTTTCACTTATCAATATGACGATTTTGTAAAGAGTATGAACAAAGTAACATTTCTTTAATTGCATATAATGAAGATTGTATTCCAAGCGCAGCAATCGCATAAAAAATTTGATAATAGGCACTTATGTTTGATCAAAACTTTCGTTGGAAATTTGCTCGCTTCTAAATTTGTTTTATGTGAATTACTAATTAAAGAGTATTGTTATTCAAGTGTTAGTGAATTATAAAGCTTTTTCCTTCTTACTATGGATCTGCTCGTATGAAACGTTAACAATTGAGATGAATTTAAAACATGTATTAGTCGAATATAAGAAAAATCTCTGTGTATGAATGCTCACGTTTTATATCTATCAGTAGTGTCAGTTATTGAATTTATAGGTGTAATAGACGCATATTGAAGTTGTATTTAAATGTAAGGCATATTAGTGCGTGCACGGTTTTGGTGATTATACATTTTGTACTAAGTACCTAATATTTTGGACACAGTTGTGGGACGTATGTTTGCAATAATAAACAACAGTATTATTCCAGTAATCCTCATGTACCAACGTTGCTAATAAACTTAACTACGTTTAAATAAACTGTGTGTTTTATTGAATTTCGCAACCCATTAAAAGATAATATTGCAATTTGAAGATTACAGAACTAGATACCTAAGTACCCTTTTAATCTAGGTCAGGTTACTGATTCATTATCGTTAGTTGCACTAATCATTTTCAATACGATCATGTTTTTTATCAGGGGGCACGGCAGTGCCCCCACCAAGTCGAGCAAAAAAGCGGCATTTAGTATTTTCAGTAACCAGCAAACTGGCTTTTTATTCGTAAAAGAGTTCGATACCTATATCTATAAACTTTATCACTGTTACAGAGAGATGGAGTCTATGGATGGAGAGATGGACTCTTAGACTGTATGTCTAAAGCCTTAATTCAGTAACCGACTTCAAAAAAGGAGGAAGTTCTTTTTATACATTTATTATACCCTATACTTATGAACTTTTATGCTGCTATTTTCTTTAAATATCAGTCTATGGTATTTTATTAGTATATCAATAACAACACTTAATGGAAAATGAATGATTACATATCAATTTAATTTGTCCATTTTCTACTAGGACAGGCTGTAGTACGAAATCGCACAAAAAAAGGAAATGCTCTACTTCTTAGTTCTTTGACTTGTCACTTGTCAGTTGTCATTGTCATGTAAAGGTTTAAGGTGTCAAAAATTATAAATTAAACGAAGTAAATACTGCTAAGTGCTAGATAGTTAGATACTCGTTTTTATTTTTAGTTTTTGATTCACCCAAAGTGAATCTTAAATTAAGTATATAGCTTTTAAATATTCTGAATCAATTCTGTTTTCTTGTTTAAATATTAAATGTATTAATTCGACTTACTATCTGTGTAAAATTACAATCTATTTTGGATATTATGTCTTGAGAATAGGTTGGTTTAACTAATTTATCTTATAACTAATGCAGTATACTATATTTTTTTAACAAATGCTGTTTATATTTTTATTTTTGATATGTAAAGTTCAAGATGCGGTGGACATTGCATACCGATGGTGGCCCGAGACGAGTAAATCATGCCGCGGCTTGCGTTGGCGACAAAATATTTTCATTCGGTGGTTACTGTTCCACAGAAGAATATCGTGATTGGGATTTCATTTCTGTCCATGTATTAGACACAATTATTTACAAATGGGCTCAAGTAGAATACAACAAAGTAAATGCTCCTTTTCAAAGATATGGTCATTCATGCATCGCTTATAAGGACAAGGTGAATGTCAAAAGAACTAGTTTTGCATCGGCCATGAAATCGTTTCATTAATTGATGATCTTTTACAGATTTACATGTGGGGTGGTAGAAATGATGCAGTCGCTTGTGAAACATTGTATTGTTTTGATACGAAAAAGTTAGAATGGACTACACCACCCGTTACGGGTATGATACCCAATGGCAAAGATGGTCATGCCGCTTGCCTTATTAAAAATAAAATGTACATATTTGGAGGCTTTGAATACCTGACGGATCAGTATGCTAATAATGTACACTGTTTAAATCTAGATACAATGGAATGGAATTTAGTTTTTACTCAAGGTACTGCTCCATCAGCCAGAGATTTTCATACAGCTCTGCCATATGGAGATAGGATGTATGTGTTTGGTGGTCGAGGAGATTTCGATAGGCCACACAACGCTGAAAATGAAGTTTACTGTGATAAAGTATTTTATTTAGATGTTAACACTGAAACCTGGGTAACAGTTAAGACAACTGGAATAAAACCAGATGGTAGGAGGAGTCATTCTGGATGTGAGTATAAAAAATATATATCTGTGATCTTTGCAGCATAATACAAAAATGAACTCTTCAATAAAATAATATTGTGTTACCTGATAGTATTTTATGAATATTACATAATGATAAATTGTGTACTATAATTTATTAATATTCTTTTAAAGGGGTTTACAAAGATTTTATGTACGTATTTGGTGGATACAATGAGAAGACTAAAACCCATTACAATGACGTGTGTAGATTCTCATTTAAAGGCAATTTTTGGGAACCAGTCAAAATAAGAGGGCGACCGCCATGTAAGAGAAGAAGACAAGTTTGCATTTTATATGATGACAAAATATTTTTATTTGGTGGCACTAGGTAAGTAACCTTGCAATTAGCACTCCAAGTCTTAAATGATAATAAAATATTACTTCAAATTAAATTTATGCGAGTTCTAAATACAACTATATAAAATTCATCAGATTATTTTTAAAATTTGACATAGTCCTAAATCATGTGACAAAAATCATTTAAAAGGAGAAACCTTCCACAAACCAAAGGAGGCTCTCAATGGTTTTATGTTACCCATTTAATATCTTAATTAATTAGTAGCACTGTAGTAGTGCTACATTAGTTTATTCTGAAATTTTATTTTTCAGTCCTGTAAAAAATCCTCCAATCCCCAAACCAGATGACAGCAGTGATGATGACGACAAAAAGTTACTGGATAACAATGACCTTCACATCCTCGACTATTCTCCGTCTTTGAAAGTGCTGTGCATGATTTATGTTTTGGAACATAAGTTGGATACAACCTCACTGCCCAAGGATGTTTTGTAAATATCAATCACTACCAAAGAATTTATAAAATTTATATCATCTGATATTGTAATTCAATAGTTGAAAATTATTAAAAAATGAAATATTTAATCAGTTTTCAGGCTAATTTGTATTTACTAAATATTGTGGCTGTTAGCTACACCACTTATAACTTTTTAACTAGTGCACAGATCATAATATTTACTTTGTTGTATTGCCACTTGTCTTCAGTAGCAGCATAAATAGTATATAGCTTTAAATAATTTTTCCTTTTTAAAATTGTAGGTACTTTCTTATGGCCTAGTTCTAGTTCCCTGTAAGATATCGCTTGGTAAATAATTGTCACTAATTTACGATGTTTATTTTACAGGACGGACATCAGAATAATGACACAACCAAATAGTATCAGCCGGCCGATCAACCAAACTGGATGACTTTATTTGAAAATTATATGTAACATAGAACTATTCGTATGGGCACCATTACTTATTGTAAAAAACTCCAAGTCTTGCAAACCATTAAAAGATGATTCATGTCATACCAAATTGGATAATATATTAAGTTCCTACTAAAGGGACTATCTGTTTTAAGTTATATTGTTATTTACTAACTTAACGACATCTTATAGTGACCATATTTATATTAAAAATCTTTTATATTTTAAATAACAAAGTTTATTTGACCATCTCGTGAAATGTATCTCATATGTAAGGTGTCTAGTATTAAATTAGATCATCTAGTACCTAAATGCATTTGTAACTTTGTAATCCTATATATTGATATGGAATTGCAAAGTTATCTATGTATTTATAAAACCAAACCGTAATAAAAAAAACCTAAAATACACTGAATGCGATGTCTATTCTAGTGTTTTTCGTTTAAAGCTTCTATGTTTCCTAGAAGTGCCTTTGAATTTTGATGATCGGTCAGTCAGTGAGTTAATGTGTGACTAAATTAATTATAGTTCAAAAATGACTGGTTTAAATTCGATGAAATTTCAAATATGCCCTTTCTAAATAATGTTTGCTCGATAACTTAAAATTCAGGATTCTGGTTTTAATCAAAACAAAGTTAAAGGTAGTCGAAATTTGAGTGAATTTTTTGATAACACATAGATACGGTCTCGCCCCTTATGAACTCGACTTGGGATATTATGTTTTTATAAGAAGCTGGTTAATACTATAATTATGTATATACTTAAAAATATATTAAAATCAATAGTGAATTAGTAAGCAAATTGTTTAGTCACGGTTTAAATAAAAAAAAAATAAGTAAACTTTCTGAGTTTGTATTGTAGGGGATATTTATTGATATAGTAATATTTGATAAGTTTTAATATTTGAGTGAGTTAGTTTTAAAATTTGGATAATGTTTTATGTGAATGTATCAACTAATCGCACTAATATTTTTTGAATCTTTTGGCAACCAATTGGGGTGGCGAAATTATTTCTAAAAGAATATTTAATGTCCGTCATGGTAGATTAATAAATAAAATTAATAGATACGCATTTTTACTCAAGGAAATACATTGATTTGAAAAATCTAATGACGTCAGGGCTATGCACGTAATATAAATTAATAATAGGGATTTTTGGCTGTGGTATTGAAAGCACGTGTTGCTGATTGCCACAGCCAAATATCGACCCTCAAACTTGTTTTATCTATACTCAACTAGACATTGGCGAAATTGTGGTAACGCAGCACTGCCATTTAACCAAGAAGAAGAAGAAATTAATTATACTAAGGCGTGACGTAACTAGTCCCCTCTCCGTAACTGAAATTTTTTATCTATGTAGTCTATTAATTTTCAAAGCAAAAAATACTGGTATTTCATTTTTTAATGATCTAAGGGACGGACATTTTTTTTTTCGTTCCCTGTGTACATGCTTTTTGGGAGCCAAAGTCAGTTGCTACTTGCTAGTTTAACTGATAGAGGGGAAAACTTATGTTTAGAGTTATGCAGTTTGGTTTCGTAAATAACTTTTCTTCTCTCTTCCTAAACATGTTTTGAGTAAAATAATTTAGAAATCATGTGGAAAATATGGTACTATAATAGTTTTATAAGTCTTTACTTATCTAACTTATTAAGTGTGAAAATTAGGTGTCTGATTTATTTCACTCTCGTTGTAAATAAACATTTTATGATAGCGAAATTCGAAAATTATACAATTATAGAAGCACGTGAACGCGAGACAGTGTTGCCATGTAAGTTTTGCAATTTTATTAAGTTTATTTTTTTTGTTTGGAAAAATTAATTATGTTATTTTTTCAAAACGATAGCAATATAAGGACTTACTACCGGTATATAGTAAGGGGTTTTCGGATCGGACACTTGTTATGTAGCACACTGTATATTGACTTTAAAACTAAAATAAACAGGATCAGATTTAATGCAGGTGGAATCCTTAAAACGTGTCTAGCATCTAATAATTGATACACTGTAAAATTTTATAAACCAGGCAAAAGCTTTATTGTGATATTTAGTTTATACTTGAACAATAATTATTTATTTTTAGTTCATAGATAATATATTAGATTTTAATTTTTCATCTAGAGATGCTGATTATATCTAAGATTTAGAGTGTAAAGAAAGAAATAAATTAGTATTATTTTCCTTCCCATACTTGTTATTGAATAATAATAATAAACTCGGATATCTGTATGATGATCTTTTATAAGAACGGTTCTTATTACTAATTAAAGATATATGTATACGTAAATGCATTATTTTCTTTCTTATATATCCCCCTACGACTTATGATCGACGCTGAACCCAATTAAACTTAAATAACCTAAAAATTACAGAAAAATCTTTTATATGGACGAATGTTAAACAAACACCTGGAAAAAAGGATAATTTATATAAAAAAACTACTTGAATGATATTCACTTTTATTAATAGCAATGATATATTTACCATAGAAACAACAAATTACAAAACGATTAATTTAAAACAAACTATTTAAATCTGTGTATTGAAATTCCGTCGACTATAAAAATCACGAAAACGCGCTCAAGAAATTAAAGACAACTTAACATCTCTCGTAGAAAACTAATTAATTTAGCGCTTAACCCCGCCCATTACTGTGTCCATAATTTATAGTAGAAAAAGGAACACGATACTAAAGAGTTTAAGCGTTGCAAGACGCTAATGTAATCGGGGTTCACGTTGAAATTCTGCATTTCCGAGCTCCGGTGTCTATTCGTGCCTTGAATGTAACAAAAAACGATTAAGCTTTGAAAACTTATTTTTAACTAATCTTTTTAGTAACGACTGTTTTGAGGTTATGTTTCGTAAGAAGCTTTAAGATTTAGGTTACAAGGTAAACTGTAATTTCTGTCTCTCTTCCTTTCAAAATGGCTTTCTTTTGTGACACGGTCTCGGAAAATTAGTACTTATAATTTACATATACATACCTACATTTGGTTGCCTGGAAGAAATGGCTAATAGCCATAAGATCGCCATTAATAAGGTATAGAATCTGTATTTTATAGGATTCATAGGATTTCTCTTTGTATATCTCTTTACTATATTATTTTACTTTAGGTACGTGTTTAAAAAACTTATTAACATTATTATAAATGGTACCGGTGGTAAATGTTTTGTAATACCATGACGATTCAAAAGTGTTACTTTATGTAGCCAAATTGAATAAAGATACTTTTGACTTGACTTGACTTGACTTATCGACAAGTTAGGATAGTGCTTGGCTTTGACCCGTGCTATCCCGATCGGCAATAGCCGAGATACAAAAATGTATAAAAATAATAATAATAAAGCCTTTATTAACAATCATAATATTTTTGTTTACATATTATCTTATTTAGACACCGGTTTAATGATCGTCTTGTTCGGTGACATAGGCCTCCCCAAGAAATCTCCATAGCTGTCTATCCACTGCTACTCTTGCCCACATTATCCATACTAACATTATAAATGCGAAAGTAAATTCAATCAGCTTCCTCATGCAGTGTTCCTGAACAAATATGACTTGGGGACCTTCAAAAAACGAGCGTACCTTTCCTTAAAAGGCCGGCAACACACTCGTGACAACGCGAGTGCTCATGGGCGGCGTTTATCACTCAACATCAGGTGACGCGCTTGCTCGTTTGACCCCTATTATATAAAAAAAACTCTGTCTGTCTGTCCTTCCATCACGCTTAAACTACTGAACCGATTGTAATGAAATTTGGTACACAGATGGTCTAGAGCCTGAGATAAAACATAGGCTACTTTTTAACTGGAAAAAAGGGTTAAAAGGGGGGGTCAAAGTTTATATGAAAGTTCACGCGGACTGAGTCGCGGTCAACAAATATTATAATATAAAACAAAGAGGCTTTCTTTTGTCTGTCGCTATGTAAGCTTGAATCTTTACTAGGCAATCGCTTTTTATTTGGTTATTATCAGATAAAGTTATTAAGGGGAAGGTTTATATGTATAATAATGCATAGTTAATGTATGATTGCGAAGCCGTGGCTAGTTATTATAAGTACAAGAAATGTAAAATAAACCAAACCAATTTCGTCGTGATTGGAGCAATTAATTGAGTGATTCGCTTTTTATAGAATTTTATACTTAATGTAAAACTCAAATTGCCATATCCAAAATATTGAGAGTCAAAGAGTTTTCATAAGCATTGTAAAAATAACAGACACAACATTTAGAATTAAATTCATTGGAAATTCTATTAAAGATAGTATAAATTTTAAGAACTAACACAAATTATGAATCCTTTTTGCATGTACCATACATTATATTGGCCACGTATATAAACACAAAATAAAACTTTAATAGAAGAGTAGCTCCTCTTACGATATGTATGTTTGTCCGTCTACATACCGGAAACAGCTGCACTGGATATGCGAAAGGCGCGTCGTTGGACACGTTGATATTGAGCTCCACACATTCTATTACGTAGAGGGCGTGGCCGTCGCCATCTTTATTTTCGGTTGCCTGAAACGGTAAAATTACATATACATAACTTTTCATTTGTATACTCATACATACAATATATAGCACCACCCAGACCCCAGAAAAATACAAATATTAATTAGAAAACATATTTTTCCTAAGTGGGGATCGAACCCTTCGCACAGAAAGTGTATAACTGTAACGGGTGTACAACTATAACGGGTCTATATCTTTAAAGGGCGTATAACTGTAAAGGGTGTATAACTGTAACGGGTCTATATCTGTTTTTATAACCGTAACGGGTGCATAACTGTAAAGGGCGTATGACTGTAGCGGGTGTATAACTGTAACGGGTGTATAACTGTAAAGGGTGTATAATTGTAAAGGCTGTATCTCACGTGAGGTAGTAGCAAGCAGTGGTAGAGAGTAGCAGATGCGGTGGCGATGACCACGAGCGGCGCGGGCGCGGCGCCCACGCACAGGATGGCGCAAGACTCCGACCCGTAGTTGTCATCGGCGGGGGGGAACATGCGCAGCGGACCCGACACTTGCATCGCTAGGGGCCTGCGAAACAGACCTCTAGGTATATCGGTATAGGTATAGGTAGCACGGGCTGGTTTCCGCAACTCCACGTCAAGGCGCGGTTTTTGCGTGTGGGTTCTTATTCGATTCACCCCAGGTCATTGAAGAAAGCCAGCAGTCTATTTACACTGCTGACGATCTCCCGGAGCGTACCTGTGTTATTAAAGTACTTAGCCCTGTATGCGGCAGTTTCAGGGCAGTGTAGAAGACCTCTAGGTAACAGAAATATACGGGACAACACACCTCTAAAGAATAAGGTACAGAAATTATAAAAACAGATGAAAATATTTATTTTTTCCAATTTGAGCGGTCTATAAAGATACTACTTCGAAATTTAAAATAAGTTAAGTTGTTTTAAGTTTAAGTTGATTATTTTTATTTACGCTTAACAAACGTAGAATTTTGACGAAGAAACAGGCAAATATGGGTCCCCTATATCTTAATAGGAGCACGTCATGTTTTTTTATAGTCAAATACAAATCGAACGTATCTTTATTCAGCTAGGCTACATATAGTAACACTTTTGACTCGTTATGGTATTACAAA
>DWAJ01003885.1:0-13917 GCA_018238005.1 Eurema mandarina
CAATAGAACCCAAAACAATGATTTTTGGAATTTTTGTCTGTTTGTCTGTTTGTTTGTGCACGCTAATCTCAGAAACGGCTTATCCTATCTAGATGGGGTTTTCAATGATATATTGTGGTAAGCTTAATTTAACATTTAGTCTTTAATTCATGCCAATCAGTTGATAAATAAAAAAATTATGGCAATTTAAAGAATCACGTTTTTCAAAAATGCTGCCCAAAGTCACTTTTCTACGCGGGCGAAGTCGCTGGCACAGCTAGTTTATAATAAGTTGGATAAAGTGGGTAGTTAGTAATAATGCTTTGCATAGAATATGTATTCTGTACCAACTACACACTGAGACATTAAACATGTAAATATTACAATATCTATTATTTCTGGACTTAATAGTATTTAAACGGACTAACAATACCTCATGGTACAACTTTTTATTAAATTTAAAATATTCATGAGTGTTTTGAAAATATTTTAATTTTTAATACAATTATTGAGTTTGAAATTAATTTTCCAACAATTTTATTATTCTTGGACATACCTCTCTCTCAGCGTTGGGCATTACGTCATCTTCGGGACGATTTTTGTACAAATCAGTAATTTCATCTTCGTTCTCTTCGAACATACGCTCACACTGAAAATTATGTTTTATTTATATGTAGTCATTTAGTATATGTTGCATTAAAAGTATATAATATGGTAACATTAAAAGTTTTATATGCAAAATTAACTTTAAATGTTATTATAGTTTGGGCATACGTATAACGCATAGACTGATAGTCCCTTAATAATCGGTCCGCCGTAAGTGAAGCCAAAAAGTGTATATATGTCGCAGGCGGATTGTATAATCCGCTGTATTACATTACGGCTAGCCGTTTTACAAAACAGGGCCGTTTTGCAAAACGGCGGCTCAACGTTTAGCCGCATTGTCTTGCGTAGTTTTTGTATCATTATAAATTCTTATGTTCTTATTATTTTTGTATCATTCTCATAGTTTTTGTATTATTATAAAAAGAACTTGATTACTAAGCTTTATTTTTATTAAATTAGGTTAGGTTAGGTTAGTTTTTTATCATTATAAAAAAAACTTGAATAAGTATTCGTAAGTAAGCTGAGTAGCTTCATTTTTATTAATGATGAGTAAATAAGTTTTTTTATTATAATAAATAACTAACATAACCTAACCTAATATATTAAAAACTAACATATGGCGACGAATACATTTAGGCGGTTTTTTACTTATCCGCATTCAATACGGCTAATCGTTGAACCGCCGCTTTGCAAAACGGCCCTGTTTTGTCAAACGGCTAGCCGTAATGTAATACAGCGGATTATACAATCCGCCTGCGACATATACATATACAAGTGTAAAAAGCAAGTCCTTATCCTCGATGACATGCACATAAGCCCACCGATAATGTTGCTGCTATAAGAAATTTACATTACAAATGAGGAAAAAAATTGTTGCTATACACTGAAACAAAAAATCTACGTAAGTAGACAAAATTGTCTACTTTAAAATGGCTTCACTTTGCGTTCTCATATTACTGTTCTAGTTGTTAATATTCTATGAGCTGGAAATATTTAGAATTAACTCTTTTAATTTTAAATTTATACTCTAGACTTTGTACTAATTCTACTTACATAGTACTCTAAGCTCTTGTTCAGATCATCATCGGTGACGAATTTAGTCTTGGAGAAATCCGGGTTCATACCACCGTTTTCCATAACCAACTGCATTATAGCCAATTTGCCGGTCGCCTTGTAGTATACCCGTACGTAGTCATCCATTCTTTTACCTGCAGACGTACAACATATTTCATGTAGTGTCAAAAATATTTAAGGACAAGTTTTACCCCATGACCCCTAGCTATGAACGAACACAGTGGGGTTCCTTCAGATCAATCTTATGATGTTATTCCCCACCGAAACCGTAAAAAAGCAAAAATTTTGCTTATTTAATCACAGTACATACACAATTTAATATGCAAATAGTATTTGGATAATATATAAATATATATTAAAACTCAAAAATTACTTTACTGTGTCAAAGCAAAAGCATACATAGCTATTTAAATACAAACTTAGTAAATGCCTTCCCCTTTATAAACATTTTACTGAATAAGGAACCTCAGAATCGAAGATGATATTTTAAATTCTATGCATTTAAATTATAGTATTACATAGTAAATATTGCTCCTTTAATAATTATTTAAATTTAGGATAGAGTATATGTTATATTTTTTGTAACTAGAACCATCGCAGACCTATCTTTGCTTCTAAGTGCTTCTTCATATGTTTACCATGTCTTGAACCATTTAATCATTCAGAACTATTTCCCTTGTTCCCCTCTTTAGTGGTCTTTTTTGTGGTACCCTAGAGGATTTAAAAGGAAGAAAGGAAGACCAATGAGAAGATGGGAAGATGATTTTATACAAATAGCTGGCAAAACATGATCCTGAGTGGCACGCCAAGAGAGAGAGAGGAGGTACTTGGGGGAGGCCTTTGCCAAGAGGCACACAGGAGAAGAATGACCGCGCTACCGTAGATTTGATGTATAAAAAAAAATTAAATATGTAATGTTTCTATCCTGAATAAATAGCTTGAAATGAAATGAAGTGGTCTTTTTTAAACAGCTCTTAAATTATAATACAATTTAAATCTCAAAACTGTTAAAGAGACATATTATCCATTATATAATAAACGCATGTTGGAACTCTTAGGGCTGAGTGCATAAAAAAATGCTGTATTAGTGTAAAAGACTGTCTTTGTAAAAATTATTTTGTATGAATATAAACTTTAAACTTACAAATTCCGTCAATCATCTCAGAGATGTAAACAGCTGATCTGTGAGCTGGTACTTTCTGTTGCATGGTGTTGCCCTCTGCGTCCATCCTGAAGTTGCCAACCTGAAATTTTTTTATTATCCTATGTCAGTTTTAGTTCCTCTATACTAAAATAGTTTTTTAAATATTAAAGAATTTTTTTTCCTAAGTAATATAGATATTAAAAAAAGTTATAAACCACACTCTAATCAACGGCTGACAATTTTTTTTTTATTTCGACATTATCAAGACAAATTTTTTAATTTAAACTAATTGTTATTCATGTGATAAAAGAGTTGTTATCTTTCAAACTATGTGTCTGTGGGACATTTAAACTGACACAATTTATGTGGAATTGTATGCTTTGCAAAAATATCTTAATGATCCTATTGCACCAGTATTATAAATGCAAAAATTTTTGGATGTATAAGTAAATATATTTGCTGCTCTTTTATTCAAAAACTACTAAATTAACTTGGTTGAACTTGGCCTGCAGATAGATCAGACCCTAAATTAACACATAGGATATTTTTTATCCCAGTATTGAAACAGAAACTGATACACAAATTAAATTTAAGTACAACTTAAACTGGTCCAATTTGACAGTTCGCCATACAATTCTGTCAAAGTTACGAGACTTAAAGCATGCTTAAATTTATTTTGCGTATGAGTTTTTGGCCGAAAAACAAATGACGTTATAACCTATGATTATGGCTAGTAATAAAATATGAATCACAATTTTTTTTTAAACACTACAAAGCTTCTTTTGTCGTTGAAGTCAGCAACTAGGGCATTTGTCATAGTATTTGGCTCGGCTCTAGTTTCACATTTATGTTTTTGATTAGATACTACTTAGCCTTAAGTATAAGTTAAGCTAGTAAGCTTAACAGAAGTTATTATCACATTTTTTCCTATGTTGTGTATAGATCTTATTACATAGTGTGTGTGTTTCTTTTTTCTTTTATATACACTGCCTTACTACTTTAATGCATTCATTAAAAGTTGCTTGGAAGAGATCGCTGCCAAGCGATAAAGCCACCATTTATATATAATATTATTATATTAAATATATTTTCTGTGTAATATTTCTGTTGAAGTGTATAACAAATAAATACATAAAGCATTAAGGAAAGTAACTTTTGTGTCTATCTCTTTTTAAGCTCCTAAATAGATTTTGCTTTGTAGCTTTACATGAACCTTTTATAAAAAGATCAGGATCACAATTTGTTTGACATTGCCTAATTTTTCTCTAGTTGCTTATATTAGATTAATTTACTTTACTTGTAATGTAATACTGAACACTAAATCCGAATAAATTCTTTCATTTATAAAGTATGTACAAATTATTTGTAAATATCATTGAGATTGTACTAGATTTTACTTGGGATTAGTGATCATGATAAACTTGATAAGTAATTTTGTGTGATAATCGCACTATTACCTACTAAAGAAACACAGCTTAATTATAAGCTTTACTTATATTAATTATAACAAATTTATTATAAAAAAAGAATTAATATTCTTTATGAAAAGTTATATACTTTCTAAAATGACTTCAACGTATTTAAATCTACGAGAATTCTATAATATAGAAATAAATGTAACTTTAAATTTAAAAATACATTAAAAATTATTATTGTAATACTTACATCAACTTTCTTCCATTTATCCACTTTTTTTATTGCCCTATCAAGTTCTTCAAAAGTAGTCCGGCAAACTATAAATATAAATGAATTATTAAATAGATCTTGTTAAAAATAATATTTCATATAAATAGTTGTTTTATTACAAACCTAGGCATTTCAAATTTCGCGGATCTATCGCGGCTGAAACTATAACTAGAAGAAATGGAAGTACTAATAAAGAACACGTTAAGCGCATTTTTAAGATTTTCAAGTCCTTTTTCAGTTAAATTTTGCAATAAAATGCGGCTGGAATAGAAATTCTACGTGTAAAATTGTTTATCAATTCGTATTTCTCGTAAATACACGAACGCTCTTGTGATTGGTCTCTCGATATTGTCAAATTTTTGACAACAGACATTGGAATGCGTTATTGCCACAATCACAACTTAATTGTTTTATACAGCCAGCTGAAATATTTTCTAAATTACTGTAGTATGTTTGAATGAAATAATAACGAAATATAAATTTATACAACATTAAATACCAGCTATAATTAGGCTAACTAAAGAACATTCTTAATAAAATGACAGCGTAGCAACGTCACAAGATGTCAATGTGTGAATGTAAAACAGGCAGCCATCACTCAATTATGAACGGATATCATAAAAGAAACTTACATGTTATTAGTTATTATTTTCTTATTATTTTCACATAAATACATTTAAATCGTAATATTTAATTCTGTATTAATTTTTGGACTTTAAAAATGTAGATATAACATACACAAAAGGTAAGAAAAAAACACAACGTTTGTTTCTAGCTCCCTAGTTCACTCGCACTCCGGTTTTCCGCCCGCCTCCTTCCACCATCAACCGACCCAAACTAAACCAACAGAACAGTTCGCATTCGGTCTCTATGCGCGGAAGACGTACGTTTGACGGAATGCATATATTTTTTGTGCACTTTAAATCCTTTCAGAACCTTAAAATACCATAATAAATTTGTTTATTACATCAAGAAGTGAAGTTCCTGTGAAATTTGTTTAGAAAGTAATCAATTTCGACTATAATACAGGTAAGTGGTCAATTGACAGACTGCATCTTTTACCATTATTTGCTTTTTAATTACATAAAAAAACTATTGCAATTGCTTTTTAGTTAAATTTTAGTAGTTTTATGTAAGAAAAACATGTTTTTGGTACCATATTGTAATCTATAAATATCTACCATAACCGATCCTTCCATACGTTAACCATTTTAAAACGCAATTTCAATAAGATTTCGTACCAATGGCTAGTGAATGAGCACAAAATGTTGTTAGCGTTACGAGTTTGGTAAAAAACGTAATTTCATAATGATAGCCCGCGCGCTCTCGTCGACAAGTTGGCAACGCGATGTCTAATTCAATTGTGTAAAAAAGTTCAATCGTCGTAAACAAGCAAGTGTCTAATCCGACCGGCGTTTCCCTTTGTTTTTTGTGTGAAATCGGCCCTTTGTCCTTCGTCGAAGAGCGTTGGGTGCGCCGGGGTATAGGAATTTCGACTCTAGAAAAGTGCCATAATACATAATGATATACATTCGTCGCTCGGGCCGCTCGCTGCCGTTCCCCGCGTCGTTTTCATATAGCTGTGTTCGTGTGTAGCTACAGAGAATACGTCAGTGTGGTCGTGCGGTAGTTTGTTTATAGTGCGCGCCGACGTAAACCAGCCTCTAAGGCGAGCGGCGCAAGGCGCGGTATGCTATATAGGTCGGCGTCCTCGTCGCTGTTTGTCTATCGATCTCTGCGGTGGCCAATAGCATATGTCCTGCGCGGCCGTACCTCACCCCGCTCTGGTGAAAGCCGGCGCGATGTATCACGCTCACAACTAACATCTATCTATATTCTATATTACATGTACTATCTTATCATATAAGACGCAACAGCGTCGACCGCTTTGTTCGCCTACGGCCGACTAGATTTCGTATTTATACATCGTATAGGTGGCTCGGAGTAGGAGATAGATATGAATGTTTTGTATTTGTAGACTCGTCGGTTCTGTTTGCGGAGCGTCACGGTTGCGCGGGGGGGTGGGTATGAACCCGAAATAGACGTGCGGATTGGAAACGCAGCGACGTGGCAACAGCGCCACTGTGCGTTCAGTGTAGGTTCAAAATGGCGCCTGTGCGTGATCGATACCGTGGTACTCTTGCTAAAATGTCCGTATTTGTGAATAATCTGGTTGTTGGTCGGCCCAAATGGTGCTCTGGGAACGCGGGGTGTGTGCCTCGCAAGCCGGTGCCCGACCTCAATGTACGTATCTTGCAGAATATTGCGCCGATACCTAGCTAGCTATGGATATGTAGTGATCGTCAATATGGTCTGTACATATCGCTTGCATAACCATATCTATCCATTAGGACAATGTTCTAAGCTAGTAAACCTATGGTAAATGACACATCGTATGCGAAATTGCTTCCTTTTCAGGTGTTACGTAATACTTTGTACAAATAAGTATTTAATCCCGGTATTGAGGACAAATAGTTTTAAAACAACAATTAGGGCTATAGTCGTATTTTTTTACATGATACTCGTAACGGAACATAGTAAAATTTATAAATCATGATCATGAGGTTGCATCTGATAATGAAAACAAAATGGCCGCCGCAATCGTAAAATTAAGACGCAGTAGCGAGTACGTAGCGCTGGCAACGTCGCCTCTCGCCGCGCTGATGTAAACCCAATCACTTGTTCCATCCGATAAGAATTTTTCAAGGCTGACCGATTCGTACACATCTTACAAAGTAAATTAAAGTTAGCAAGATATACTCTAAATAAATGACGATCTAATAATGAGTCTTAGTATTATCTCCGAGAAAATAACAAAAAAGACCATGTTTTGTTTTGCCACGCATACCTACATAACCGAATGGTTATTTGTACACAGTAACGTCAGTGTGGCACATTGTTCGAAATATGACTATTAACTATCGTGAAGAGTTGTAACCAGCTCTCACACACACACATACACTTTATCAACACATAAATATGAGCAAGATTTTAATTGCACTACTTACGTGTGGTATGTTACATTGAATTAGCTTGCGTGCATTATTCTGCTAACTTTTGTACGTGTTTATACATATAAGGAATTTTAATGATTACACCTTTTGAAAAACAGTAAAGCTCTTCGTTTTATATTGGATATAATACTAGCGATTCGGAATCACGTTGTCTTTATCATATTGACCGTTTCTTTTTAATCCTAGTCTTAATCCTAAATTTGATCCTAATTTATTCCATTGTATGTTGATACATTTCGTTATTATTTTTATGTATATAAGAAGTATGTTGTAGTTGATTAGTACGTAGATAATTATCGTTGTAGTTAGCAATGGCTAAAAAATTATGAAGAATATAGCTTAATTAGTTTGAAACAGACAAGTGTTAAGGAAACATCACCTCCCTATTATAAATTAAACTTATTTACCAACAACATTCTTTTATTTTCCTCAAATAATCAATTCTTGATAACACTTATGAAAATTGATTGAATTTGCAATGCAACCTTCAATGGCAAGGTTGTGTGTAAATACGACTTTATAATTATGATCGGGGAGCACAACCTTCGTAACTTATCAAGAGTGTCTGAAAATGGGTTAAGGTCCATGAAAAACGTTTTCTTTGTCAAACTTGATGAAAAAATCGACTGGAATAAAGTCCATTGCTCGCAAATTTATCTGTACGTTCGTTTAGATTCGTCAATTAATAATTATTTAAATATATGTCTCCTTTTATATGATAAAAATTTCTAGAGAAGGAATATGCAAAATCTTTTAAAAATGTAGCCCAATCATTTTTCTTGATTCCCCTTTCTAAAGCTTTCTGTTGTCAAGGCAACCACTCCTGTGCTCATTCACTACCGCACACTCTAGAAATCTTACTTATCACTATTTTTTAAATCAATATGCATCAGAATACATCATAGACGTTATTTTATTTTGATCTGAGTTTTGGCGGGAAAGCGGCGCCTCGTTCAAGCTTGTGTAATTTTGGATAAGGAGAAAGGAGATTGTTTTGGTCTACCAAGTTCGTGGTGATTCGTCGTTCGTGGCATTTCATATCACGTCCGTTTTGCTCTTTATTATTTCGTGCGACGTTGCCAACTCGTCCCGAGCTCCAGGTTCGATTACACGGTCGCCTCAGGCCACCACTGGATCGAGTGGAGGCGCTGTCCGCTAAGCTTCGAGTCAGTCGGGCGCGCAGCTTGGTGCGCGACGTTCGTGCGCGGAGGGCTCCGCTCGCTTCCCTGGCTAACCGGTGCACTTCTTACGCGAGTGCGAGCGAGACAGCTTCTTGTTAAACAGAGGAAGTGGAGCACGAGTGAGACGGCAATATGGCAGTGTCGCAACCTCGCCCACCTGACCGTGTTGACGCCGCGCTCGAAAAAGTTGCGCCGTTGCGCTATTTGGAGGCGCACGAATGTGCCCGCACGGAGCGTGTCGTGACGCGTTATTATCACAAATTACTACCATACAAGAGTTTTTTGAGTTACAAAACAAGATTTAAAGCATCTCTGAAGATTTTACCAGTAGTGCATTCTATTCTACACGGTACGTGACCCAATGCAATATTTTTAACAGCCTGAAATACAAATAGCCGTTATCTACAGATAAGTACCTTGTACGTGCTCACATCTCATTATCGTCAATAAATATTGTAATCATACTTTAAATAAATAACTATACCTTGCTGTGTTTTGTTCGCGCCGTATAATTGATGGTATTTAATCGCCATTTTCTACATCGGTGACGAATACCGCCGCGCCGTCCCCGTTTCCTTCGGCCCAATGGAAACCGGACCTTACTGCTTTAATCTGTAAGACAATTACACAAAATCAAAGCCGACGTCAAATGATCATGATTCATTGTAGAAATAATAATATTTTCTTGTGAGACTTGTAGCGCGAAAAAACTTAAAACGTGAACGCCGCAATAGCAAGTTGGAACGCGTCCGTAAAAAAGGCGGGATATGTCATTCTTGTCGTGTCATTTGTTTTGTGCTCAATCGGCCCGCCGTTCACTACTTTGGTATTTTTTCGTGGCCGCGTCGAAAGTTACGTGAGCGGATCGCATTTTGCGTTGCTTTCTGCTGTAATTGTGCATATAGCCGGTGTGATATCGATTTGTATACGTTTTCCGCTATAAATAAGTGTGAGTTTGTGTCATCGCCATCGTTCGAGACCGGTTTCCATTTAAACCTGTGTGAGTCGAGCGAGGCAATTGGAATTTCGAAGTAGCTAGTTGCTGTTTGACTTTCGACAACACGCCTTCATAGATTTTGATACATCGTTGCGTAATTTGTTTGTATTTTGTAAGCTATATAGCTTTCTTGTATGATGATTTGATCAACGTCACATTAATATTTTAAATAGCACGTCGCACGCATTAAGTGGCATGACGTCACCACAGTCGTGTTCACTAAATAATAGCTGTATAGAGTTAAGAAATTGTTTACCATAAGATTTTAATAAAAGTGAGTGTTGATTTCAGGTTACGTAACGCAGTCTACCAAATTCCAAAACCTAATAATTTTGTTCACGTGTATACACGTATATCATTAAACTTAATTAACCAAACGTCGTATTATAAGAAAATATATAATTTAATTGATTTAATAACATCAGTAACGGTTAAACCAAATAAGATAACCTGCTAACCTAAAAATTAGCTAAGTGTCACATGGAGTCTTCACGCTACCGTTACGCGTAGATGTTAAGTTAAAATTAAGTTAAACTTCATTTTCATTAAATATTAATTTTAGTAAATTCATACGCAATAGATTGATTTTAAGTTTATTCGATTTTTAAACGATGGTAAGATGTGACAAAATACCACGTTTTTCAATGATAGAAAAATGAATTAAACATTGTTTTATTGATAGAAATGTTTAATCACAGGCTTGATTACGTTTAAATTTAAATTGTTGTACAACAGAAGCAAAATAATATGTAACAAAGAAAATCTAACATTGACATCTAATCAACCTTGTAACCTTTTCTTTAGAACTTGACACTGGTTGTTTAATGCTTAATCGGCATTTAAATGAACATTGCAACATATCAGTTTACTTAAAAAATCGAACCATGTTAAGCTATTTCAAATAGGTACCTATTACTGTTGAAATCATCACTTTATTCATTTAATTTTTGTCGCACATATAAAAAAACTTTGTTTGCATTCAAAGTCTAGAAGCTTGTCTTGTTTCTTAACTACTATCAAAATACCTTATACGGAATAATTAAATAATGTTATTAAAATCAAAATCTTCATTTCTAGTTGTGAAATTTTTTTTCACATATTAATTAACATATTATTAAGAAAACAAAGTTACTGTTATTCCAAGTATATACTTTGTAATTTCTGTTTTAATATTTCATGGTTTTATAGAGTTCAGTTTATTTACTTTTTAATTATTGACCTGACATAAGTTAAAATTTGTATTACAAATAAAAACTGTTTTTTATTAATAAAGGTATTAAAATCCTTCCCTCAATCCCGTTGCTTGCTTTAAAATAGGCATGACAACTGCGTACAGTGGGATAAATTGATTTAGCATTGGAAGCGTCACACTCCAGTGGGTTATGGCGTGCCGAAAATGCTCATACAGTTTAATTTTAAATATGTACAGCATTCAATGTCCAATATATTGCGTTAAGTTCAAAGTTTTTAAAACCTCTTTGGTGATTTATAGACTTAAACTCTTCATGAATGTATGTATGTAGTTACCATATCATATAATAAGGATCATAGAAGTAGGTTGAAGAGTGTGTAAAATTAGTAACAAAACAATTTGATTAATGAAAACCTAATAAATTTCAGGTGAACGTGTGATGGGCGTGTGATCATCACGATAATGAAACGTACCGGTCCCAGGCTAGGGCCTGATGAACCGGCGGCTATGTCGCAGAGTCCTGCTCAGGTAACATTTCTATACATACATACATATTATAAGCCTAATAATTGCTGAATTCTATGTTCTTTCCATAGAAATCTAGAAATATAGACTGGTGGTTGAAACATCTATTGTTGGCAAATTTCTAATATTCTCCGAATTTCATTTTAGTTAGATTAAAAAAGCTCAGTGTAGTAAGTTGGTATGTGTCTAGAATATACATTTCAATAAGGTAAATTATTTAATGATATGTAAAAAGGAGTTCAACATAACATGACGAAGACCTTAAGTCAAGTTTTCTTTAATATCTAAATTCTAAAATATCTTTTTAATATAATAAAGTAATCCTGGTTCATCTACCATAACCAAAAGGTTTAGAAAATTGGTAAATTTCAACCAGTAATTTCCTTATACATCGGAATTGTTAAAATGCAACAATTATGATTCAATCAATACCGTGAAAAACTCTTTAAGATAATGGTGTGGATTGAATTTATATTGTAATACATTGCAATAATATGCATTATTAATTAATCTTTTACATAGTTATTATGTTATTTAAGAAAAAAAGATAGGCAGAAAAGATAAAAGCACTATCTTTCAGACTTCAGTGGATAAGGAAGTTCAATTTCCTGTTTTATGTTGCTTACCAGGTTAGAATGTTGTGGTAATGACTTATAATCTTCATAATAATATAGATATACAAAACTTTTGCTTACAATAATGGTTACACCCAAAAATTCATTTTGTTTGACACAACAGAAAGTGGTTCTTTTATAAGGTATTTTAAATCTTTTAAAAACCTACCAGACGTTAAATTATATATTTTTACATGGATACTTATCATAAACCATTGTTTTTTCTATATACAAAATGCAGGACTGTTTCTCTTAAAGATAATTAAATATCCTTTGTTATACAAATCACTTTAATTTATGCTATAAATGCTGTGAAAAAGCATTTTACACAATGAGATTTTCAAGCATAAGGAACATACAAATAAGTCAGTTAATTTACAATGTAATCAAAGAGTCCTTTGCCGTGGACCGGAGTCAATGAACGTCTTGATTGCATGCCAAAGGATGCGAATCATTGTCCTAAGTGTTCTTAACAATGTATAGAACATACATTGTTATAGCCACATCTAAGTAATAGTAAAACCTACGGAAAAAATTAATGAATTAAAAAGAATAATGTCTCTTGCAAGCTGGCAACTTCATCTTCGTCACTTCCATCTGGCGGTACAATAACTCTTTCGTATTTTCTCATAGATTTCTTTTTCATTTCGACTTATATGTATATTGGTTGGTTTTATAATAATAAGCACAGATGACAAGTGTAGGCGGAAGGAAACTATTGTAAACCTTATTTACACATCAACAAGTATGAAGTTAGCTAGGTCAAGGTGTGAACATGTTAAAAATATACATATCAAGATAAAAATTGTGCATAATCATTGTTGGGCATGTATACTTGAGACTATATGAGTATCACAAATAAATTAGAAATAATGTAAGTAGAATCTAGATATATGCACAAAAAAAATTACAGCTTTTCTATAAAATTATTTGATTTAAGTAATTTCTATATAAAATTATATTGTTCCTAAGTATTTAAGGATTATCTACGTAATTGTTTCATAGCCCTGCTTAGAATGGTAATAATAATAATAATAATATATTTATTTTTCTTCCACAAAGACACATATTTTACATTACAATGTTGGATCAATCCTTTGTGGGAGACTGGTATCTGCACTAGGATATCTGCAATAAATGGCACTGTATTTAATATAAGTTTCTTGAAATATTACTATTATTATAAAAAAAGCTATAGACATATTAAGTTACTTTAATATTTATAAAGCTTTATACACATACAAGTTAGAAGGCAGCAGTGTATTAGCTGTGAATTTGTCACCCAACTCATAATTACCTATACATATCGCACTGATAAGGCCAGGTTATCATTGTGCTACTCATGTAGACTACATAAACATGTTCAGATGAATCGGGTCATATAACTGCTTGTGTATATGCTACATATTTCCTATACGACGAATTACAACAAGGGATGCTTCAAGAAGAGTGTACATCTTTTTAAAAGGTCGGAAACCCACTCCAGAGTTGTCAAGCTCTGCGAGTGTTGATGGGCGGCGATGACCACTTTCCATCAGGTGGCTCGCCTACAAGTTTGCCCCCTATGTTATTAAAAAAAACAAAATATATACTGTATGTAAATGTAGGTATCAGTCTCTTTAGGGGTTGTCATTATGTATTTAAAAAATAGGGTAAAGAAATATTTATTATGGAATAATTGTTTAATGAAACTTAATTATAAATGGAAGACACAAATAAACGTTAATAATAACTATCTTTCTTTATTAAACATATCAATATAAATTAAAACTATTTCACTGTAGACTTGCGAATAATAGTTCAATAAGATGAAAAGAGAGATACGTATCTTTCTCATCCGACGAACTATATCTTTCATCTAGTTCATCTAGTTCATTTAGTTCAATGAATGACCAGTATAAAATG
>DWAJ01003886.1:0-13916 GCA_018238005.1 Eurema mandarina
AGCGGACAATTAAGACGCTTCTAATGATATGACATTTGTCGAATTCTGATTAGTGGTTTAGAAGTTACGAGGGAACAGATGAACATACAGACATACATACATACATAGCCTGTCAAAATCATAACCCTCCTTTGGCTTTGCCGTAGTCGGGTAAAAAAAAAAACAAGCAATGTATGACTTAGTAACACAGATTTTGGCAAGCTCAACCAACATTACATAGAACACTATCTACACGTATACTAATTGTTAACATTACATAACCTGTCAGCCCGTCTGTTTGTTCTCGCAACAGGGTCATTTGTCCAATTTTACGTAAATATTACACGTTTGGAGCATTGTATGCATTTGGGTCGCGTATTGAAATATTGATAATAGATTCTGGTAGTTAGCGATATTTGAAGGTTCCATCGTCTTAGTTAATGTTGACTTAGTAAAATTGCATTGACATTTAAGTCCACAGATTGAAACAAAACTATTTTAAGAAACCAGCCAGTTCTGACAGACGTGCGTAAAATTAAAAAAAAATGTCGTTAACACATTATTGAATGTTGGTATGTTGGCTATACCAACATTTAACAATGTGTTAAAAGAGTTTTGATTTAAACTCAAGATAATGATCTCCAGGAAAAAAAATAAAATTATAGTACATCTATAAACATTACAATCCTCCAATACGATAGATACAATAGAATAAATAAATATTTAGTATTTAGTTTAACATTAATGCAATATAACAATACTCGTAGTACATTTTTCAAGTTCCATAACAAACTGGAAAGTTTACCTTTATGATAGTAACATCTATCTATTTATTATTATTTTTATTTTGAATTTTAACACAAACAATAGCTTCAAAGGACGCTTCAAAGGATAAGTTGACGAGAATTTTGAACGTACTCGTATTTTCGCAAGTAGACAATTCTAATAACAACATAGGCTATTGCGAGGGACCGCCAGAGATAATAACGTCACGACTGTGAAGGATGTATTATGAATGTTAACAATTTCTTGTTGCATCTTCGTTGGTTATTTTGTAATACGGTATTTTTACATTTAAACTTTAATAACAAGTTAATAAATATCGTGCCGAAATACTGAAAAGCTATTCAAATATAAGTACGGCTCAAATCGATTCAATTTGACAGATCGCTATACAAACTTGTCAAAATAAATTGAGACGTGGTTAATTTTGATGAACGTGTGGATATTTGGCCTTTAAACATACATGACGGCTTAGAAGAGAATTTTAGTATGTTTAATTTATTTTTGAGTATAGTATTAAGAAAGAGTATTTCCCCCCGTAAAGAAAAAAAAACAAGAAAAAAAGTATTAAGAATTTAATTTAATAAGTAATAGTTAGATGTGTGTCTTAGAGGGGTGTATTTAAGGGTTTATTAAAAATAATTTTTTCATTAAATTGAATGTTTTGTTACTTTATTTACTCATTTTTGAAATAGGAAACATCTTTTTTAAACGTAAAACTCTTTTATATTTAATTTTATTTTTTTTTGCTACCTTGTCAATGAGTGTTAAAAGCGACTATATTGCTCTATATTATGGAAAAAGCTCCCAAATTTTATAGTATCATAAATAAATCAAACATAAATAAAACAAATTAAAAAACACGTTAAACTATGACCATCATAAAAACAACGGATATACATTTTTTCTATAATATTATAATGTTATACTTTGGTATTTTAAATGCGAGTAATGTCTTTATAAGGTAATAGATTGTGATTTAATTTTTATGATGTTATATTGTTATGATACCATTAACCTTTAAAAACAGTTTTCAATTGACTTTTGAAAATACAAAGATCGTTTATCTGCCGTGTTTTGGCATTCCTAGATGACCCGTAATGGCATTCTATAATGGTTTAAAATATTTATACTAAGCGTATCACCCGGTTTCGTGTGAATATTGACGGTTCATCTCTGTAGAAACTGCCTTCCGAACCGGTGGTTAATGTTGTGTATAGCATGACGATTCAAAAGTGTTACTATATGTAGCCTAGTTGAATAAAGATACTTTTGACATTGACTTTGATATAGTTCGTACAGTTGACGTCAAAATTATATAAACACATTTAGGATTTAAAAAAATCAGGTTAATACTAACATTTCCTATTCTTGAATTTGTCTATATTATACTTTTGTACACGACTATCCTTCAATCGATCGCTTCAGTCTTAAGACATTTTGCTAGACGAAGGCATTTTTAAAAGTTTACCAGAAATACCGATTCCTCTCCTTTTTTAAGTTTGTTTGATAAATAGTAAGTCTATTGATATTGTTAACGCGAAATTTCGAATGAACATATAAGTAAAGTAAAGTATGTTTGTTTCTCTGTCACGCAAAAACTACGCAATTGATTTGGCTGAAGCTGATACAGGTAGATGAGATTCTAGTTTAACACATAGTATACTTTCTATCTCAGTATTGACCCGGAAAAAATTACACTGGTAAAAATGTACCGCTAGTATAAAGAATACTTAAATAGGTTAAGAAAATGACGTTCATTTTAACCTTAGATTTCATAATGACACCAAAACGTCCCGTTCTAATATTAAACAAATTGAACAATGCAATATCATTCATTCGGCTAATTACGCATCTAATTCATCATCGGTGACCACTTGACATCTATATTTGACATTTGCGCTTGTGACATCGTAATGAGGTCTTCATTATTTTAGTAATTTTGCTATAAATATACTTGGTTCTTGGGAAACGTTTTTGAAGTTGATATTTTAGACAATGTAAGATTTTTCAGTAATAATCCGTTAATTATTATTATTTAATCATGCTGTACCTATCCTATCTGTATCATTAAACCTACGCTTTTTTTCTTAGTACAAATCCCCGTAATTCAAGGAATATTCTTAAAAAAGAATTATCTAATTCGGTTTAGCATTTATCGAGTTATGCACTAAGCAACACGTTTGGCGATTCATCTTTATATTATTAAAGAATGTAGATATTGTTCCCAATTATAATCATACAACAACTAATTCCTACGTAGAATATTAAAACATATGTTATGGTTTAAATATCTTCCTTGCATACCCTCATTGTAGTACATAATTTTGACATAATACTATCGTAAGGTAAAAGTAATTCTCGCACTGGCAACCCGCAATCAATAACATTGTTTTTGTCGGTTTGCGTAAGCTCGCAAAGGGCGCGCCTTTTACGGAGATGCTCCAATCAATATGCATGCGCTATGCGGATGGCGGTTAAGGTAATTACTAGTATAGTGATGAGTGGTTTCATGTTGTTATCGACACGTATTAATATTATGCTTCTTAGTAAGAAAGAAAGGATGAACGTAAATGTTTCTTACTTTTTTCTTTCTTCTAAAAGACCTTAAAATAAGACATGATAATTTACAAAACCAAAACCAAACAAAAACAATAAATATATAAGTACCAACTCCAAAAAGCTGCGAATAGACTATCAGCTTCATAGCTGAATTTCAGCAGCTTCTTAAACGCTGGAAATTGGTCAACAAAGCCCATGTATATATCTATAAACATAAAATATAAACTACATAATCTAAAGATGAAGTTTGTTCGCGCTAATTTCTGAAATCAGCAGGCCTTTTATATAATCAAATTCAGTCGGATTTAAAAATATATATTTGTATACGCTATGATAGAGTACGCTAAAGTGCCGGACACCTTTCCTTTATTAAAAGATCGATAACACATTCGTTACAAAGTTAGGGCTTCTAGGCGGCTCTGACTGCCGTTTGCTCCTTTGCCCCTCCTATCTATTTCCTTTTGGGTAGTTTATAATATAGGATTAAAATATCATTTTCAGGTTTGATGAATATTATAAAACGTATATTAATTCCTTATACCAACGTTTACATACATGATAGATAATATATTTTGTAATATTTGTTAGATTTACGATACGCCTTTCTCAAGAGCTGTTTACAGCCAACTGATGAATGTACAAGTAAATACGTCTTTAGAAATAGATATTTGCGTATTCAAATCTGACCGCAAGTCTGCGTAGCCTTGACATTTTGAGGTAATATTTAACCCAGTGGGTAATCTCTGACTTACCTAATAATACCGTCTATTTAAATGGGTTTATGTTGTACAGCGAAATGATGAAGAATTTACGATGTGATTTTAAATTATAGTGACCAATTGTTGCTTTATAAAATAAAGAAAAAGCTTCGCCCCGTTTCTGTGTCCCTGGTATGTGATACATACTTAAATGTTATTTTTAAGTTTTTGGTTGATTACTACTACTCACTGTAAAATTATGAAAATTCGACTATTTTGTTTTATTATAAAATTTCAAACATAAAATTTTAAGACTGTACATTATTTATTTAGCTGTTTCTGACACTAAGAATATTAATATCTGACATTTTTCTGTTTTGGCGGGAGTTTTGCCTGGACATTCGCTACCAGTAAAAAACAATAACATATCTGACGCCGGTTGAATGTTGGGTATAGCTTAATTTATTATACAAAATTATATGCTAAAAATCTCGCAGTATTGCGAAATGATGTATGGTAAATGACATTCTGTCGGCATTGGCGCCATTTATACGTTACAATTGACAAACAAACAGAAGGTTAAGTTATCATTTAGATATATTAACGGTAATGATGAAATCTCGATGAAGGATTGATGGATCTCTTGAGAGCTATTAAGGTAACATGTTAAGGTCTTCATTGTATTTTATCCGCTTCAAAATCGTGTATTTATTTATTTCGAAGAAATTTATTTATTAAAGTCAGCTAGAATTTTTTTAGTCTTTGCCATTCAATATTTTTTTATATAAATCTATCAATAGAATTGAAAATGCCGAGTCAATAAAGCCTATTTTTTCAGTGTAATATTTTTTTACTTTTTAATATATTTTATTATCATTTGACTTATTTATACACTCTGGGTTTTTTTTTATGTTTTTTGTTCTGCGTTTTTCTTTATTTTGTTTTTTAAAGTTTCTAATGATTCAAAACTTAATACTTACTACTTAATAATTAAGTATTTAAATAGTAAGTTTAATACGATTAAAATCACGAGAGGCTACTAGTTTTAAAGAATTAAAATCCACCGGTACAATAGTAACCTTTGAACTTAACACATTAATTAGCGTAATAGATTTAGTTAGTTCACACTGACCTCCGTAACCGGTAGCTTAAATTGTATAACTTCGTCTGTTGTTAAATAATACATTTATTGTAAGAGCCTTCAATAACAGGATGTCTTAATCGAAATGATGTTGCTTTAAGCAAAGGTGAATTCAGTTAGCATTTATTTCTAACTTAGTACAACCAATATTATAAAATGTTTTAACACCGAAATATTTTTCTGTTCAAATTGGTGATTTATGTTTTAAAACGTCTTTTGTTCCTTATAATTCGAGGTCTGAATCGCGCTTATGATATTTGTTCAAGACAAGGCATATATACAACTTTTCAACCATCGCGGGCGAACGGTCAGTCAGCTTGACTAGTCGAGGATCCTCCCTTAGGTTGAGAGGAATGTTATATGTATATACACCCACATAGATACTCTTGTTTAACCGACTTTAAAGAAGGAGGAGATTTTTTAACATATTGGACATGGACTTATATAATTTCTTTCAGAATTATATAATATCATTTGAAGTTCTATTATTGTTATAAATAGATTTTTTTTATGCGATGAAGTAGGGAGACGAGCTGGACGTACTCCTGATGTTAAGAGAAACGCTATTTTTAACGGTGCCTTAGTATAATTATAATAATAATATTATTGACTTTTAAACATCAAACATAGATTTAATTGTATTTAAAAGTCAGACGATATGACCATAATCATTTCCTTCATAAATCAGTCAAATATAGTTTATCGCAAATTGTTTTGCTCACAAAAAAATGTCGGTTTTATTTTTGCAAAGTTCAAGAGCACATCTTATACAACTTTGAAACAGCAGACAGACTTCAATAAAAACATGTATGTATTGTATGTCTGTCTATGTCATCCGTTTGTTTGTTTATTCTTATTTACGAAAATATGCCTAAGCTGATTTTAATAAGAGTAACCTAAGAAGATAGAAAGGGGTATTTTTAAAATATCAGAAAACTTGTTGGTTTATTTTATGATGCTATAACGACATAAAATAAACTTACTAGTTAATTTATTATTTTTGTATATAAAAGGTGGCAAACGAGCTGGCTAATCAGTTGCCATCAGGTAAGTGATCAGCTAGCTGGCGAGGGGTTGTACTACCCTTCCATAGAAGTCACGTCAAATATCAAATACGAATAATAAAATTTATTTGATTCCCAAGATTTTTTCATTTACATTTCTGCTTCTCGTTTTATTCGACATTAAAAATAAAAGTTCAATGAGGATAAAGTGTAATCTACAGACCAACACTACTATAAGACGAACCTCCTCAGTACCATCATATAAAATGAAATTAAAAAAATATACGTAAATTAAAATATAAAAAATGAGTCAGTTTGTATGCATATGGCCGCGGAACAGCCAGTTACATAATAACATGACTTATACAGATGAAACCATCCGTCGAAACTTGAAATGTGGTTTCGTCAGATTGGCAAAGGCTTTGTTCGAAACTTAACACTTTCCGATTCAATACTTCGCTAAGTCTTAAGCCTTTTCCAAAGTTTTCTTTCACTTAAACTTTCACTAAGTCTTCGTTGAAACAGAAGACCTAAAAATGTTACTTAAAATTATATATCTATTCATATGAGATGTAAACATGTATAAATTCTTATGTGAATAGGTATATATTGACTTCTGATCTCGTGTAGTTTAACATAGAGGTACAGATTAACTTAAAAACATATGAAGTCTCATTTACTAATAAACATCAAATCTTCCTTAAGCATTAACATAAGACTAATAAAGATTCATTTGACTGTAAAACTAGGCATGTATTAAAATAAATGATAAATTGCACAATTCCCAGCGCGTTGATGTCTAATGTACGGTTTACAAAAACTTAATGAACACATACAATGTTACGAAACATCTTAACATTTAAAGATTCCATAAATAAGTGACGTTTCTATTTTATATAAATATAAACTCAATTTTTAAGTATGACAAAAAACATTATTGATTAAAATCAGATCCACTTAAATGATTTGAATTTTTTACATAACTATTAGTTTCGGGTTCATTCGTCATTTAATCGGGTAAAGCCGTAAGGCATTACTAGTCATAGGCAATCCAACGATTACAATATAAAGCCCGCATAAAAAATAATATTTTTTTAACACATAAAGACATGTTAAAATGTTATTGTTTTCGGCTTTGGGTAAATTTAGTAAAATAAAAAGATCGTCTTGATAAAGTAAGAATTTTTAAGTTATTCGAGTCATTAAAAACCGGTCATCGCTTGTTCACATTTATTAATAAGTGTTAAAGGCTTCATTATTTAAATCGTTAATTTGATTTCTTTAGTTGTAATACGTTTGTTATGTCCCGAATTTATTTAAAATTTCCTCTAAAAGATAGATTCAATTTCTATTAAGGTGGTACCACCACCCCACAGAAGATCGGCGTCAAGTAATGACATCTCATTAACGATCATAGCTTTTCCTCTTTTAAAGGCCGACAACACATTTGAGAGGAACTTAGCTTTGCAATTGAGCGGTGCTAGTCACTTACCAGGTGAACCTCCTGATTGACCATTTAAAAATATTCTGTACACTTTTTTATTTTGTTAAGATATATTCCAACTTGGAAAAAGAAGGTATTCGACAAATCAACTTAGAAGTTTTCAAGTAATGCATAATAGAGTAACATTTTAAACACAACAATGATAACCAAATTTTATAGTTTCGAAGTCAGTTTTTGTTGTTCATAAAAAAGTCTATTGTAATAATTTATCTGTTGTAAATCTCCAACAGGATTTCCTTCTCTCTCCCACTCTTCGTCACAACTCCGACACAAGTCGCTATTTACAAGATTTTCTCACACAAAAACCATATTCATCTCATTAAAATGCTAAATAAATTCAATTTTCAATGTCAACTATCCAATGCGATTAGCGAGCAATATTGACACTTATTGCTTTTGGGATAGAGGTTAAAGTTCCGTCAATGTTTTGAATAATATCGGATCTAAAACATATGAAGTGCTTCTATAGACAGTGCTTTTTAAAAAGGACAATAACGAACGTTTAATCGCCATAAAAATGCTGGGTCTACTGGTACTGGTACTCTACGTGGTACACATATAGTGTATGCTTCTCTTAACACTACAAACGTGAAGCATTCTGGATAAAAAGCCTTCTCAAATCTTTAATAACTTAAAGTTAAAATAATTTGTATTATAAACTCGACCCATTCGCGTTTGTATCGATACAAATGCGTTCTCTGCATCAATAACTCGCTAAACATTCTCGCAAAGCGCGATTATTGCGTCATAAAAATACTCCTCCTTTTTGAAGTCGGTAAAAAAAACGTCAAATACAAATGATTAAAGGTCACAGAAGTGTCATCTCTAAAAAGAATTTTAAATATTTACGTTGAAACAAAACACTTCTGTTTATTTATAATTAAGTATAAACTGACAACATCCTGAAGTCTGTTTGATTGTTTTTTTGTATGACTTTATTGTAATAAACAATATCACTGATGGGGTCTTGTGGCTATTACACATTTCTCCCAAGCAACTCATAAAGAATTGATTTACGCATATTGTAAATATTTAATTTCTAAATAAAAACAGTGTTAAGGTACAATTATAACAGTGCATATAAATGCAGTGCAGAAGAATAAATAAACATTATACTTAAAATAGTTGATTGCCAACTGTCAACTCAAATAAAAAAAAACATAATAATTTGACTAACTCATCTCAGTTTACTATACATCTTTATAAGATTATGTTTTGTCATAATTCCATGTCTTCAGAAAATTTATGGTTTTATTTCATATTTTCTTATGAATTTAATGTAATTAGTAAAATAAATCTTGCAAAGAGGCAATCCGAATTTCATTTGTTAAATAAGAAATTAGGACTTAGTTATTATTAGTTAAGTTACTACACTTTTACCATAAATGTTGTTTTATGAATAGCCCAACGGCTAATTAACGCTAAATGTATTCCCGTTCTATAACCGCTTCCGCTTATAACTCAAACCGACAATTGACTCATTTTTATCTAACAATAGTTCCGCTATCTGAACAAAACGTATGCTGATGTTATCTGCATCGCACATTGTTGACGCGTTGACGTGCGTGAAAACGCTACCGCTTGTGGCCCAAGAAGGTGTTTACAGCGATTTATTAACCATTTTATTTTACACCCACCTATTTTTTTATTCCACTGAATTTAATCTAAATAATACATGAAATGTAAACCATTAACATAACTGATATAGGGCCTTTTTATTTCTTTCGTTTTCAAAAAGTGTTTTTATTTATATTAAAACATTTCCTAAGTTAAATCCCTATAATTAAATTCGAAATTCCTTCATAATACTCTAAGCAAACTCTCTAGAAACATAATTAAAGCAAAATCGCTTCAGCTTATGCGTTGCGCCCGGTCCCCAGCACCATTGTAAGTCACACTAGTAAAATTTTCTTCGTAAAGGATCTTTTGTTCAACACACTTGTATTATTTTTCCAGCCCTTTGTTAATTCAAAAGATAACATTTATGTCAACACTGTTGCCCCATAGTGCACGGCACATAGTACATACTACCGCCATTATAGGTATAGTGCATTTTAGTGTTTTGACACACTCGTATCAATGTGCTAAATTTGTGTCAAATACATGTTTGACACGTTCATAATTATTAGACTTAGTAGTTAGAGTTCTAAGACAATTACAGGCTGTATTATATACGCCCAAAGTGAGTACATATTTCGCAACAATACCTAATAATATTGTCTTATAATTGCCTGCTCATCGGGAAGAGACCGCATTACAGCGATAAGGTCGCAAGTTAACAGGCATTGTGTTCTTAAGTTTTTATTAAAAATAAATAGTTTAATTTAAACATTTTATTGTAAATACATAAATGAGACTATATTATATATTATTTGATATGATATGTTTATGGGTCCATACATAGATCACCCGTCAATTCACAAATCGTGTGTGTGTGTGCGCGGAACACCGGTGGGTTTTAGTCGGTAGTGGCACCATTTCATACGAGTTTGACGTAACCTCTTAGGGATCTCGAAGGAGAAGGGGTTATGTCAGACTCGTATGAAATGGTGGCTTCTCCTTCGAGATCCCTAAGAGGATTTCCCATTTAGAAAAAAGTTCGTGTATCCAATAATATTTGACTTATAAATTAAAACGTTTTCACTAAGCATAACGCCAACATTAGTTTTAAATTCCAAGATGAATCAAGTCGAATGACGTAATGACGTCATTTGCAATTAACTCCGACAAAGGATGTGTACTAATAGCGAGCATTGACGAGATAATTAAACGCATATCTTCACATAGGCTGTAGCGATGCTGCTCTTACGAATTTTAATTGTAATTGACTTGTGTCATTAGTCGTACAGATAGAAATAAATGTTTATATTATGTGTATTTTAATTTACGTCATAGTTATTTTTAAGAATAGTATAGTTGAAATAACTAAATTTTTAGATTAGAATTGTGTATTTAGAAATGTGTTTATACGAAAACAGTGTGTTCTAAATCTACAGATAAACACATTACAACTTTTAATTTTACTTTGTTCAATGTAATACGTATTTCCATATAGTATATAGAAATGACTTAACAGTTTAATTAATTTATATTTTGTTATCATTTAATTAATTTTAAAACGTTACCAAGTAAATGCTACAGCAATATCGATTTAACCAATATATGGAGCTTATGGAGAACTTATGGTATTTCGTCAAACAGGATAAAATATATGATTTAATAAAAGACATAAATATATAAATACTAGCTGTTGCCCGCGACTCCGTCCGCGTGGATTTTCATATAAACTTTGACCCGCCATCTTCCCCTCTTATAAGCCTTTTTTCCAGTTAAAAAGTAGCCTATGTCCTTCCCTAGGCTCTAGACCATCTGTGTACCAAATTTTGTTCTAATCGGTTCAGTAGTTTTAGCGTGATGAAAGGACAGACAGACAGAGTTAATTTCGCATTTATAATATTTATATGGATAGTATGAATAAGGCATACAAAAAACGTGGTATTCTATATCTCTTTGTTATTTTAAATCTTATTACGTAGGTATTTGACCCGATCCATATATCTTGATATGGATATAATGTCATCACCGACTTGACGACCTTCGAGTTTGGAAACAGTATGTTGTATGTTCCTCCTACGGCGTACATATATAAATATAGTTTATAAAGTATATACATATATACTATATAAACTATATGTCTATTGTAAAATGACATAAGATTCTTTAGCGTGGGTCTCCCGAACTGGTTTTATTACCAGATCGCTTAGAAATAAGTAAAAAACCGATATAAATGTCTTTAAAATTTCTGTTAAGAGGAATATTTTTAAAAGTTGGTTGTTTTTTTAATATTGTTATCTAGTTGCCATAACACAAGCTTCGGCTTAGCTCGGAACTAGATGGCGCTGTGTATAAATGTCCTAAAAATATAAAAAAAAAATGGCTAAGCACGTAGACGTATCTTGTTATTGTTACTAACCGACTAGCGAAACCAAAAATAAGGGTAATGTTTTTACTATGCTGTGAGTAAGTATGTACGTGTATGTGTAGGTATTCTATCGTATTACCTAAACTAATGACCTGATTTTAATGAAAAGACTCAAAGAGTGACAAAAGATTTGTAAAACTTGGCGCGATTGACACTTAGTGAATTTCAGTTACTCTTATTACGTAGTCGGGTTAGTTTTAAAGCATTCTCTTAAGTTTTATTTAAATAGAGCTGTTTAAGCGTGGAAGAGAACCTTATGTCTTTAAGGTCGTTCGTACATAAATTAGGTTCTTTTTACTGTGACGTCACGAGTTCGATGTCGCCCTTTGAACTTCAGTTTTAATTACCAAGAATTTAACAAAAAACATAGTATATGGATCGTGTTTTTTATCTACTTATTTATTTTATTTGTTGACGGATTTTTGTATTAATTACGTATTTCAATACGAGAAACTCTATAGCATTAATAATACAGTAAGACAAAGGTCAGCCCAGCACGAGACGAGATTCGTCTCAGTATGAAACAACGGTGAACACTCGTATTGCATAACATGACATAACCTACAAATTGACGCATTACTCGTACTTATCAGGATTTATACAAGTAAAGGCTCTCTTTATACAAGTAAAGGTCTCAAGGTGCGAAACTTTTGTCAATTTGTATTGTACTTATTTTTTTTATTTTATCCTTTACGATTTTGTATACCGCAGTGTAAGTCTTGCGTTTTCAAGAGGGTTATATGAAAATGTAGTTAATGTAAATAATTAGTGGGTAAGTAATATACGTGGGTTTATATGGTGTTTAATATAAAGAATTCAATATTTGAACACAAATTCTATTCGTCTATTTTGGGGAAGATCAAATGACGTCGTAATGCCAATTATAGGAAGCGGATAAACTTTGTCATAGTTCCAACGACATATCTATATTAATAATTTTCTTTTCTTAAAAAACTTTTTAAATCATACCAGTCACAATAATAAAACATTTATTTTAATATTCAAGAAACTAACTATTCAAAAATTATATAATAGTCAAAAATTTAGCCAAGACTAGTATTAAGTCTGACACATATCGATACTCTGTTATTATATTACTTAACTTACTTATATCGTTATGTAAGCAGAGTTCAGATTACTTAAGTCTTGAACTTTAATAATTCCAGCTCAATTATTATGTTATATTTGCATCACCGATGACCATCGATGTATTCTTTCTTTTGTTTATGATTTCAAGATAAGTGACTATAAAAAATTTTATAATAGAACTCGTTTTGTAACTTGGTATCATCTTTTAACCTGATATGAATAGTCTATGGCACTCAAGAATAATATTCCTCACTCAACAATAATCTTCAAAATAGCTTAGGACCAAAAATAATTTCGGGGATGATTCTGCGAAGGTGCGAAAGAATAAAGATATTTTCTTTAAAAAGTCATTAATTAAACCTCATACATCCATACTAATATTATAAATGTATAAGTTACTCTGTCTGTCTGTCTTTCCATCATGCTAAAACTACTGAACCGATAAGAACGAAATTTAATGCACAGATGGTCTAGAGCCTGGGGAAGGACATAGGCTACTTTTTTTATTAATCAACCCCCAAAATGTTGCGCGAAGGGTTGAAACTTTTTATAATTTTACGCTTTCACGGCCAAACAGCTGAACCGATTGTAATGAAATTTAATGCACAGGTGGCCTAAAGCCTGAGATGAAACATATGCTACTTTTTAACTGGAAAAGAATAAGGAGAGGGGGGGTCAATGTTTACATGAAAGTCCACGCGGACGGAGTCGCAGGCCACAGCTAGTCTTAATGATGTCCTTAGGTCGTTGACTTTTTGTATACGAAGTAGAGTTATTCTCTTATTTCCTTTTATTGTAAATCTTTTTCCTTTTCTGCTTCGTTAAAGGCCAGCAACGCCCTCATGAAGCACTTAAGTTTGCGACTGTTTGAGGACGGAGACTGTAGCTCATCATATTAGAAGTATCATGAATCGAATTTAGTATTAGTTCCACACCATATAATTTTTTAACCCAACGTCTTGTCTGCGACTTAAATAACTTATTATATTTTTACCATTTTAATTAATTAATAATATTTAAATGTGAAGGCAAAAATCGATAAAATATAGCTATTTTACATATGTTTAGGTCGTGATATAAGCGTATGACCTAGGTTCAAAACCTGGTATTTTCTTCATAAATCACGCGCCGGCAAAGCATCTTGAAGTCGAATTTTAATATTAATATAAATTTA
>DWAJ01003887.1:0-13916 GCA_018238005.1 Eurema mandarina
CGCTAAAGTAGAGACTGAATAAATTAATAACCGACTTGGTATTACATGGATCTCACAACTTTTTACCGTAGAACAATTGAGTTGGGAGACTTGGTTTTTTTGACAAGTATTGTTTTTGATGGGATATGTTTATCTTGTTATAACACTCGTGAGGCACAAAGCCTTGCAACTGTCCATTGGCGGACGTCCTTAACAGACAGGCGAACCTCCTTCTGAAATAAACTGATGTCTCATTAAATAACTAGTCTAAAATATAGCTTAAAGGTCCCGTCAAATCACCTGCTAATATGAGTTGACTAATACCTCTAGGCATTAAACAAGATCAGGGCCACTGTACACCGTGACGACCCTGAATGTGATGAATGTCAACTAAATCTTTGGTCAATTTAATCTGACGGGTGATTTGTCAGCTAATATAATTTTCATTTGTTAGACATGAGGCACTTGCCTGTGAAATATTATATGAATTGTGTACCAGTTTCTTCGGAGTTCGGAAGGATTAAACATTATATATTTTAATTAATTATTGTTTGTCCGATCGACGATTTATGTCTCAAACTTTACCAATATTTGGATAATAAATATACGAAAATGAATTAGACTTACTGTTTAAATCAAACTTCTAGACGCACTATAAACATTAATTTCATTAGTGAGGGTATCTGAAATTAACAGATAAATAGTTATTTCTAGGTATGTTTTAACCATACGTTACTTTAAAGTTGATTTATCATGAAGTCGGTTAAAAATGAATTATGTATTATATACTGATGTTACGTTATCAATCGTATCCTCAAAGTTTAACAGTAAGCTGCGTATAAAGGATATAGGCTTAATTTCTTCTTGTAAGCATTAGCCATATAATTTCACGCGTAATTTCGGATCTCGCGCTCAATTCACAAAGTTTTATGTTGTAATACGTCATTTACGGTTAACTTACTTTGGAACGGTAATGCTTGAATTGCAAAATTGTTTGGTGCATTATGTGTTCTACTGTTACAATAAGTATCTTCATAATTTGTACATATTTTTTATTTTAAAAATTATATAGGATTAAAAAAATCGAGGTTTAAAAAATTCACAAGTTAAACAACCTACCTACCAATCTTTTAAATAAAATATTTAACATATCTAATATATCTTCTGAATTTTGATCCCTGGCCTGGTATAATATTGAAAAAGATGGTAGAATCTTCCAGTGTTAGTGTAGGTGGCGCACGGCCTCTTAAAACGATCTTATTTGATAAAAGACTTTAATTGTTCAACGATACAATTTTAAACGAGCTCCTTCCATCCAATGGCATATTATATAGAATGCAATTAAGTATTTCTGTCTAACGATATCGGAAGTACGTTTAATTTTTATTTAATTAATGATTTATTGATTATATTTTTATAGAGGGCAATATAAAATTCATTGTATAAAAAGCTGTAGTCTGTAAAGCCTTTAAGGTAAAGCCTAGCAATTATTTCTATAGAGCGGATATCTCGTAACTTCAAGATATTGTTCAAGTTCCGGTGACAATGAACTAATTAATTGTGTTCGCTGTTAGTTTGTAGAATGTTACATGGCTTTATAAATATAAACCTTTGAAAGATATCAGTCTTTTAAATAGTCTATTATATATTTTTTTAAATCATGTAGATACGTATGATGCAACATTATGAATTTTTGACAATATATTGCTGTTATAAAACTTAACTACGACGATGTAAAAGTCATCCTTTAAGATAAAGATACGTTTGAATTGTAACAGTGAAACATCCAATGAAGTCATTATTTAGTTTGTCAGTAGAAGTCCATTTACACCTATATTATAAATGCTTAAAGAAAGCTTAGATTAAATAATAAATACGTATTGAAATAAGAAATTAAACTTTCGAAACTAAAGAAAAGTTAATTTTTTAATAAATTACTATGTTGGTCTGTATATTTCAATATATTACCTTCATTCTATAAAAACCATGAAAACAAATCGGTAACTACATGGAAAAATAATGTAAACATCCACTAGTTAAAAAAAGCAACATATATTCGTCGTAATATCCAATCATGAAATAAATGCATACTTGTAACATAACTCAATATATAAGATAGATTAATGTAATAATTGCCCTCGGTCATATGTCGTGAAGTCAATCATGAGACAGTCATGCACGTTTTCACTATATAATTCATTTGCTATATATACTTATATTATAATTACTTACAATGTTTAGGTACACTACAATCAATAGACCTTAAAATTACTAGACCGTATGGAAAAATTAATTTAAGTTTGAAAGTACCTTCGAAACGCTTTATATGGCTATTCTGATATAGGCTCTTTAATATTACGCTTACGTATTGGGTAAATGAAACGGACGAAACCGAAGGATGCGGATAGTGTCGAATTAAATGCAAAAAATAATTACGCATCTAAAAGCGCATGTATTTATTGAGTGACTTATTCCCGATTAGATTTACTACGGTTTCAAAACAATTTTTTATATAGAGCGATAGTTTTTTTGCATGTATAGATAGATATTTTTGTTTTTGCTTATATAACTATCTATGCTATGGGGGGCACTTATCAATGACCTTTACTGTTAATAAAACATTACTTAACAAAAAATTCGCGATAGACAGCCTGTTATCGACGTTCGTGTTTACATACAAAAAAAGGTTGTATTATGATTAAGGGAATAAACTCAAAAAGTTTGAAGCAGGCCGTCATAACGTATGCAAACAAATTCGGAAAATATATTCAAAAGTAAGTTTATTTACATTTCATAACATTAATGGTAACATATAAAAAGACTTTTGCTTTGGCTGTTCGGCTGGGAAACACTTTTGCGACATCCCAATCACAGAAGATAGAAAAGCATGATATAAATTATTCCACTAGTATTTAAAAGTATAGCACGTACTAAGCGCAGGTTTGACTTAACTAAGGTTAAGGGTTATAATGGCATACAATTTGTTGTGAATCTACTGATAACCGACTGGCACTATTTAACGGGTTAATCCACGGAACATCTCCCAGTTGTCATTAAGAGAGCAACTGCTCTTAGACACTGTTTTAGTTTTAAAATTAAATTTTACAAAAAAAATTACGTAAAAAGTCTCAAAGAATTAATTCTATAATTCACTCTGTGATAAAGGATCTCTTTGGAAGAAAAAATGGAATTTTTATCTCGTAAAGTTAAGTCAAACGGTCAAATTGACGCACGTCAAGTGAATGGCGCTCCAGGGGTTTTGGCTAAGAAACGGTGAGCTTCATACTTGTAATCAAATAAATAAAGAATACTTCTCATGTTAATAACACTTAAATATATAATTTGTCAAATCCTATCTTTTTCTTGGCGATAATTACAGAACGAAGTTTTAAAAGTTTTAATAATTAATTGGGCACAAATGGTTGTTAGCATTAGAAACTTATGGGAGGATTGATTTTTAAATAAGATTACCCAATTCTAACAAATGTATGCCTTTGTTATGAAATGAAAATGATAGTCCCAGTCCCAATTTATCGTATTTACCTTTTTTCATAATAATATATTTTTTACTAGGTTTTAAACGATTTTTTAAAGACGTTTCCTACAAGCACGGATACTTTGGGTAATTACTGCCAAAATATTTTTTATTTTTATTTTTCCAGTAGTTGTTAACTGCGAGTACTCGTATATTTTAGTTTTAACAGTTATTATTTCTAAACATACATAAAATAATTTTATCGTAAGGGTCAAATTATGGAGATATTTCTGTCATCTTGAATTCACGTGAAAAGGTCACCTTTATCATTTTGCATGGGACTTCCATAGCTTGAATATATATTTGTGTACACACCATGATGTAATAATAACCATATACATCATACGATCGTAAATAGTCATAAAAAGATTATCGGTTTTTACTTTGCTATGTACGTCACTATAATTCCAAAGAGCTTCGTGGAATATATTTTCTAGCACCATATTTTATCGTTAATCGTAGATAACACGATACATAAACTACTACAGTCAATTTGCAGAATTCATAAAAAAAAAATATGGAAACACAATACCCAACTTTATGGTATAAGTATTTCTATTTAAATGTTAATAAGGTAACTTTTAAATATTTTTTGCTAACTGTACTTGAATGACTACTTGAAGTTATCTTTGCAGTTGTTAAATGAAGTGCCCTTGCAAACAAGAAGGAGAGTGTATATTGTCGATTTTTGCCGATAGGTAGGATCCCTATACGTTGAATATTATATCTGTAGATTCATACATGAGTTCGTACACTAGTCTGGATGTTAGCATAATGTCGGGATTGAAATTTAGTTTTTACATATTAAATAATAATTAATAAAAATGTAAGTTGTATTGTATTGTAATAGAATTTAAGTAGAAAAATTTAATTTGCTATTTTTGATATTTATTGTTATCAAAAAGTTGAACTAAATAGATTTGAAAACCGCAAAAGATAGATAGTTTATTGACCCAGCGCCATCTGTTATCGGCGGGCGGTAACCGCATCGCGTGGTTCGTATCTGTGTCGCTGAAAAGTTTTCCTATTTCCCAGGAGCGAAACCGCGATGAGTCCAGCTCCCCCCGCGCCGCGCGACAAAACTGTCGCACCGTTTATTAGTAACAAGCAGTCGCTCACTGTCAGTGGAGGCAAGAATACGTTTGACATGGATCGTGACCGTCTTGGAGTATGGGGTTCCGGCGACACGCAACCCATCAGCCGGCTCTCGGGCCTGGACCGGCTCAAGCACCCCGGTCTTAACAAGGTAAGCCAACACTTACTGTTTAGAAAAATTTCGACGCAAATAGGTTAGGTCATGGTTGCATTTACGTTACAATAGGGAAGTGCTATAGTTGTATAATGCACTGTAATATTAGTAGTGCACAGATTCTAAATCTCATTCACGAAAAGTGGAATAATTTAGCGTTCGTGTCAAACATTGAAATGCAAATGTTTATTCCTGAAGTTTGGACCTCGCGATGTCGAAGTTCAAGAGTTTGTGTCAATAAACTTTTATTCAACCATTAACACCGACGTAGAATTCATAATTTCGTGTTTTTTGCCAAAATATTAATCATTTAATAAATTATAGATAAATACATGTATTGCAAAAATTAAACGAAGACGAGATGTGTTTTGCCGAAAATTTCGACATATCTATTAGCCTAAATGTTATAATAGTCATAATTCATAAACGTATCGTGCTCTGAATAACTTCCCTCGCAATAAACCCCTATACACTACCTATATAATCGATAAGTCTGGTCGACTCACTTACGCACCCTTTGCTAATGCATGTACCGGCTGTGCCTATTACAAAAGGTTTGCATTCGCGTATACAATCTTGTTTGACTATCAAACGATTACGATTTAAAGTATTTTTAAATTCCATACTAATGAATGAAGGAAAGGAGTCGGTATTTCCATTAAGATGAGGTTTTTTGTTTAAAACAAGTAACTCTTATCTATGTCCTTATTGTCTAACGAAATAAGAAACTTAGAAATTAAATATTTTTTTACCTATGCTTCTTGAATAATATAATAAATTTACGTTTAATTTGATCATATAAAAATCAGACTATTTTGGTTTGGTTTTTCCATACGGCAAATAATTATTAGAAAAAAGAATTATTTGATTTTACAATATCAGGGATAACTTGAATGTCGTATTATTAATATAATATATCTAACATAATATTAGTTCCTTACAGTATGTGCTTTGTTTACGCATCAAATATCTTGTGCGTTAGGCAATATTCCTTAAGATGTTTTCCTTCCTCACCGCAATACGCATGTTTACGAAAATGGGTTTATTTACTGTATAGTGACGTCATTATAAGTACATTATATATATTTTAAACACTAGAATAATTATTGTCTAGATAATGGTTAATCGTCTTAACGAAGATAAGGTTGTTCATTTTATTTACTTAGAAATTGCATAAATTTACACAGATCATTTAACAAACGACAGATAAATAATTAATTTGAATTAAAAATGTATAATTATGTAATGTTATAAAGACGTAATATCATTATGATGAATGAGTTGTTTGTTTTTTTGAATAACGTATTTAATTAACACATAATAATAATATAAAAAAAAGAAAATTTAAATGATCGAGCTATAAATACATATAGCGTAACTAATGGAAAATTAAAATAAGCGTAGAAATTTCTATAAGAATATAACATTAAAAACCTCTAACATTAAAAATCTATAGACTATAGAGTGTTTTAGGTTTGAAAAATAATTACCTAATTATGAATATGTTTCTAAATATAAAACGACTTGTATGAGATACAAAATTAGCTTTGTATGAAATTTCTTGGATACACAAACAGACATGTATACAATATTTATAAGATTAATTCGGACATACCATACCACCATTGTGTCATATAAATTTGGACAAGGCAATCGGGTGATTACTGATTACGTTTGTTGACTAAAAACATTTCTAATTGTTAATCAGATTAATTATAGAACATGCTTAAGCTTATTAGTATTATATGTAGTAGATACATAAAGCCCACTTTTCCATACACAAAACTGTATTTTATCAAATTGAATCTTATCGTCATTATGAGATATTATTTTAAGAAGTGACATTGTGTTTTTACATTTATCATATTAGTATACATGTTAAAATATTAGTCAGCTCTACATATATTATAATCCATGCATTATAATATTTTTCAGATAGCGATTAAAGAATAAGGTTTAAAAAAATACATATAAAATACACTTGAATCGGCATTGATCCACTTCAAGTCTCTCTGAAGTTATCTTAACGAAGTTTTGTTTGTGATGGGCTGCTGATAAAATATAATTAAAGATAAAAGACGAGTGATAATAAACTTTGTTGCGTTAATTGATATTGTTTGAAGAGATACCTACATTGTTTATACGCTTAGAGCCTGCATATTTTCTGAAGAAAGCAATATAAATACATTATATGTATATCTATCGTACCTTTCATCATGATTTTAAAACATGTTAGGAACAATAAAAACATATGCCATGGTTTTATAAAATAGGCTACTTGCTAAATCTAACCATTGAGAAAGATATTGGTATGAGTATTATAGTAGAGTTTTTATGTTAAGGAACTAGAATATAATAATTTCGTATAACTATGACCACTTGAAAGTGGTACTGAGATTATTAGTCTATTTGAAGTATGAACTGAAATTATCCATTGGTGAAAATTAAATTTAAATGCTTGTAATTCCGTAAAAGATTCATTTACCTTTGACGAGCTGCGTATCTTTTAATTGCATTCTTAAAGTCGCCTTAACAGACAACATAATTGTTGAAATTGACGGAAATGTGATCGGAATGTAATTTGAGTCGCAACTCGTAAGCCATTGTGGAAAAGCGATACGCGTTGAAAAGAAAAATATTTTCATTCAGATGTATTGTGAAACAAAAAAATTTACGATTTTCAATAACGGTGCGATATGCGATTTTCTTTATCGAATTTGTCAAGTAAATACGCTTATTCAAATAAACATATATGTATAAAGATGGAACATTGATTTTTTAGTCGTAAAGATGTTTCTTAAACGATGTTTATATGTTTTTTTGAGAATTTTGGGTTGCAGAAATATCAACTTATTTTCGAATTGACGACTAGCTGATAATTTTTTAAATAGCCGTAATTAAGGCTTATAATTTGACGGAACCAAGATAGAAATATTGCTAATCCAAGGAAAAGATTACCAAATTGCGTGCTGATATTGCCTATCCTAATCGTTTTATTAATAAATTTGATTAATAACGGCCCCTTTGTGTAATAACTATTATAAATTAGACGAAAATCTAATCCCAACCAGATAAGTAATCTTTATTTATATCAACATTATCGGATCAATTGAATAGGATAATCGAGAGATATGATAACGTTTGCGCGTCATATAAATATTGTTATTATGGCATATTGCGAATATGGGATTTTGGTTGTCATGGTTACCAGATAAAAATTTCCAACATCGAAGCATAGAGGTTCACTTTGTGTAGTCTGTATAATATATGTGTACCGAGTGGTTATTTTTGTGATATTTATATTATTTTAAAACAGTTTTTATCCTATTTGATATATAATATTTTTCAGTAATAAATATTAATATAAATATGGCTCTCCTACTAAACTATTACATCTAAATAAATATGCACATTTAAAATCGTACATTTCCGCGGGAAGCAAATTAATGTTATTTTCTATACTCTAGAATTCTAATCAAGGTCTTGTTAGTATTAATAGTGGAGCTTTTAAAATTGTAAATGTACCTACATTACTTCCGCTGCGTAGTTCCTTATTGGATATACCTACCTATTTGTATCTTGATTTTATTAATATTTTATTGGTCGTACGTCAATTAAGTCGATTATTTAATACCTCTTGTCTATGTTGCGTTCTATCACTGGACACAATAATGGTGGCTTATGTTACAAGTCCCATCACCGGACTTTTTAAACAATTTCTAAAAGTTTGGACTATATTTTTAACGTTTGCATATTTCTTATTATTTCGAACAAATTGAAAACGGTCATAAGATTCATATGCGAATTTATTCGTATGAGCTGATAATTACGGTGATGACGCAAATAAAGCTATAAATTTTTACGCAGAAATAGTTTGTCACGTACACACAAATGTTGTATCAAGTTTTTTTATATAGAAAATTAGAGAACTATTTATTTCCAACATTATTATATGATAAATTACAATGTGGTGGAATATATTGTTTTCCTTATTTTATTTTTACCCTATATATTGTTGTTTGTGTTGCTAGTGGAAAATTTTGATTTAAATTTTATAGCTATAATAAAAATAATAATTAGCTATAAAAACTGAAATAGGTACGTTGTAAAGCATAGTAACGCTGAAATTTATCATCTTCTTTATTTTTTTTTAATTAAGAGTCGAGAGAAGGGAAAAATATTCATATTATTAGTATCTAACTATTCAAAATACAGGTAGGTACCTAACACCAAATTTACAAATGAAAATTTGTATTGTTAAATGTTTTTTAAATAATTTATCAGTAAACTTTACAGTGAAATAACTGTCTTCGTTTATTGTTAGGTATAGGTTGAATGTAATATAGATCCATTGACCTATATTAACTGAGCGGCTTTATAGCAGGCTGTTAAGTGTTAGCTCCTCTTAAGCGGTCGGTAATGTTAAATTTAAAAGCCATTTTCTTTGTCTTTTCAACAGCAATTTACAACAACGTCAGGCGGGGAATTGTGTTTGTGAAATATTGCGTTGTTGAGTTGAGAATAAATATGTATTACATTAAAAGATAAAAGTCCAAGTAATGTAATATACTAGCGGCCCGTCCCGGCTTCACACGGCTCGACATACTACTAAATATGTCGTAGCCTATGTTTCTTAGTGATAATGTAGCTTTCTAATGAAAACAGAATTATTATAATCGGTTCAGTACTCTCTTTATAATATTAATATATAGTGTAGATTTAATATAACGTAGCGAACAAGCAAAGCTGATATATACATATGTATGTATGCTTTGTTATATTGGTATACAGGGATATTACAGCGGATATAGGGGACCATTTGTACCGATGAGAATAATAAAAGAAGCTAATTCAATTAGTATATCGTTTTAAGGGCTCATTTGGTTGCAAACGATCGGGCTGTATCGTCTTTTAAATTGTAGGAGTAATATAAACAAATTTTGACCCGGGGTTATACCCTTGTTAATCTTTTTTTCCTAATTTTATACTAAATGATAATCGGTAACCGTGGCAACTCTTCTTTTCGAAAAAGTATTTTTTAAGATCCAGACAAAGAAAGCGTCATATCGTAACTCAAAGATAGACAGAGCTACTTTTGCATTTATAATATTAGCAGGACTATAGTGAAATAGTGTCGCAATATGGACCATGACTGGTGGCAGCTAACCCCTCGAAGGGAAATGTACTCCGTGCCGGACTGCTTAGCAGCACATGACTCACGGGTAAAGTTTTTTTGTAGAAGTGTGTTACCTCATCGGTGTTGAAAATTACCCAATATTATTTCATTAGACATGACTTTGCTTCTTTTGGCATAATACTTTGTATTGGAATTTAAAATTTTGTGTATTGCGCCGTTTACAAAATATCAGTTTTATTTTTTTTTGAATATTTTGTGTGACGAATATTTGTACATCCTTACATACTTTCGTATTTTTAATATTTTGCAAAGACATATTGAAAATCGAACGTACTCTAATAATATACGAACTCTAAATATATAATTAAACTAAAATAAGCAATGAAACAAGAATGTATGATATTTCTTAACGCTCGTGAGACGGTGACCTTTTTCGTGTATGAATATTAAATATTATAATACTCGAGTTTTTGTTTACAATTGTATGTACTTATTTTTAAAAAGAGCGACTATCAGAGTTTCTTGCCGGTTCTTCTCTGTAGTAACTGCCTTCCGAACCGGTAGTAAATGTTTTGTAATACCATGAGGATTTAAAAGTGTTACTTTATGTAGCCTAATTGAATAAAGATACTTTTGACTTTGAAAAAAAAAGAAAAAAAGACAATTTATATCGAATAATAAGCATTTGCACCTGAATTAATTATCTACGTATTTGGCATATTGAGCGTCGCGTCACGCGGCCGTGCCTCCATCTAAACAATATTTGAATACGTGACGAGACATTGGTATTCATCTATCACATTTATACTACTACTAGCGACCATTCCCGGCTTCGCACGCATATATTATGAATGTGTTATAGATTATCGGTTGCGTAGTTTAAAAGATTTAAGAATGTATCCCTATGTATGCTATAACAAAGTGGCTTTCTCTGTACCTATATCCCTATATAGGGACAGTGAAAGCGACTTTATTTTATACTATGTAATGACGATAATCAGTAGGTAAAGTTTGTGTATTTGCGGCGATGTAGGGGTGATTGAATTTCATATTCTTTGACATATAAAGATCCTGCCAAGAGCCTCAATTTAGCAACGTAAAAAAACACGTATTACATAACGTAAAAATACGTATTGCAATAAAGCACAATGACAATTGGATTTTACACGGATGAAACTACGGTATACATCTAGTACAAAATTAATCGCCAACCGATGTAGTATTATAACTAAATAATCGATAATATTATCATAATATAAAAACAGCTGTTTTTTGTATGCAAACTAATAAAATGTATGTTGATAAAAATGCGGCTAGACGGAAATTTTATATAACATTTCATTAATAACTTTATATTTTTAGTCGGCGTACTATCGTTATCATACTCTTATGGTAAGAAGAACTCTTTCTTAAAACTTTACTTAGTACATTTTGTTTCTTTTCAAATATTATCTAGAATTGAAGTGTGGGGATAAGATGAGATTATATTGAATAGCACGGATTTATCGACCGTTTTAGAGTTCCGTAGTCAAGTTTCCGAACCCTTAGTCCACGTACCGTAATGGTTGACTACGAAACCCAATTCTATAAGTGGCCGGACGCACTTGTACACTATATAGGTACATTAATCACTGTGTAGTATATCTAAGATACCACTTTATGTAACGTTTCGAGAAAATAAAACGGTTTTCATTTATTCCCTAAATATATTATCATTTAATCTCGTCAATATACCCAGAATTTATTCTCAACAAACAATTATACGCAAACGCCAGGCATCAAAGAAAGAGGGAAATAAAATAAAAGCGTCGTGACGTTTAATTGTATGTAAATGTTAGCTTCTAAAACATTTTATGGGAAAGCTTTGCTCTGTAAATAGCGGAAAATCCCTGCCTCGTTACGATGTTTAAACTTGGCGAGTTGGCAGCGGGCAAATAACTCAATTTGGTTATACGGTGGATTAGGACGAGTTTCCGATAAGCTTGTTAAAATATGTTAAGGAAATGGGTCACCGTATTGAATATCGTGTACTTTTTCCTTTAAACGAAACCAATGGATTTGTGATTTTTATTGAGAGGTATTAAATCTCATAAAATGTTATCGAAATAATTTACGAATTAGGCAAAGTTGATAAAGTGTACACTTATACATTCATAGTTATGTAAGATACTATATCCCAAAGCTGTTAGGAATGAGCGTCATTACATAGACAAAGTTGTCTATCTTCCGACCGATTTTCATGCGGCTTTTTATCAGATAGTGATTTCAGAGGCAGGTTCATGTGTAATATGCAGAATTGCTAGTAAAATCACGGGGTGCGGCTAGACGCTAGTATGTAATAAACTAGATCAGTAAGCTATAAGGTGTGTTCAATTTGCCCTCGAGCAAGGTGACTTGGAGTAACATGCGTGTCATATGTGACCTTAGATAGGCGATAGCTCAAATAAACACTTACACGTTCAATGTCAATAGGTATCCTATGTTCAAGAGCTCGGAGCTAACCAATAATTAAGCGGAAGAAAAATGTAGGTCGCTAGAATCGATACGTAATACGATTCGTAAGATAATGTACAGTAACTGGATATAACAGGAAGGATTGTAGTTGGCTTTAATAGGTTTTATAGTACGGTTAGAAAGAGTCTGAGGGTATGGCGTCGATGACCTAATCCGGTAATACTGTTGAAATAATAAATAACTTAATATACATTCGATTATGTTACGCTTTAAATAGTCTAAAAACTTTGGATTTCGTATTTGATAATTCACAATATTACGAATTTTACACCAAATAACGTAATGCAATAGGCCATACGAGAAACATGTGTAAAGCAGTAAGAATAATTCTTTCGGTGGGTAAAGGTCGCGAGCGGTCACCTTGTTGACGTCACGCCAGCTGACTGTTAGCCGACGCGATGGTCGCCAATGTGCCGTTGCGTTTCCGGGAGGCCTGTCCAAGGACGAATTGCGAACGTGATCGTTGACGACACTACATCGCTAAATTGCGTGTTCCAAAACACGAAATACGATGTCAGTAGAACGTGAATTCTATAAAATTAGTCATAGAATTTCTATAGTTACGTTGGTTACGAGTGTTGAAAATTTATGAGTAAAAATGGTTTTATACTAAACAATCTGACACTTATATTTTTATATCACAATCAGTGCGTCGAGTTGAATGACCTATGTACAATTAAAATGTTACTTATACTGAAATTGTTATAAATTCAGCATGCATTTATTTGTCGTCTATAATACCTACACTGATTTAATCCTTTTGTTCCCCTTGCAGATGTTACGAAAAAAATATGATAGGAAAATTTATTAAATATCTGAATATTTAACGTAGGTTATATATTTCCGTTACACCCGTGGAAATACCTGTTGTTTACGTTAATTGGCGACGGAAGCGTGGGAAGTGGAAATTTACGTTGAAATTTGCCGAGTTAATTTTTAGGGATATTGTACCTACACTCATGTCGTGATAACGGTCTGTTTTCCATATACATTGGTGATATGATTACTTGCATATAATATTAGACGTTCTCGTTCATAGATCGTACCCTGAAATCAATGTTTAATTTATATGCATGTTGTTGTTAGTGTAAATATTTTCGTAATATAAATATACTAAGATGTAGTTCCCACGCTGTAAAGTGGTTTTGTTGTTGTTATTTTTAGTTACGTAAGAAATCTTATAACAATAGTTATTTTAATATTAGTTTTAAATTATAAAATGACACTATAAAGGTATTATTAGGTTTTTCATATTGAATTATTTCATTTTAAATCATGTTATTTTTCTTTAAGTTTAAATGAGACTTTTAAATCAGATCATATACAATAGATTGTAATTTGACTCTATTCGCTCTATTTTCAAAAGTAATTCTATTTTTTTTTGAGCGGTGCGTGCAGTCAAACCCGGTTTAATTCTTTTTTGGTTCATAATATACATATACGGGTTGTTGATAATATCCACAAATTATTTTGACGTTTAGTTGGTTAATATTTACTTATAG
>DWAJ01003888.1:0-13915 GCA_018238005.1 Eurema mandarina
GCTGTGTATAAATGTCCTGAAAATATTTATTTATTATTATCTGTGCTTTTAAATATACTTCCAAGTAGAGGTCGCGTCACGAATCTTTAGCCCTGAACGAAACCTGCGCAAAAGTCAAAAATAAAGTATCGATCGGCGCGTGATCGTCGGTTGCGCGAGCGTTGATCGGTTGTCCCAGTCGTGTTGTCTTTGAGCACCAATACGTTAATTACGAGCGCGAGATTCTACCGATGCGCAGCTATTCTCGTCCAGCGCTAAACATCCGTGACGAGACCTATACTGGCTGGATAGTTTTATATTTTTAGAGATATATGTACTTCATAGTGAACTGGCCGAAAATGAAATGAATAAATAATGAAATGCATTCGATTTTTAAATTGGTGTTGTAGTAGGGACTACGTGCTTGGTGTTTGCTTCGCGCTCGAGACATACCGGATGTTATATTATCTGTGCTTTTAAATATACTTCCAAGTGTACTGGCTGGATAGGCTTATATTTTTGGAGATATATGTAGTTCCTAGTGTACTGGCAGAACATAAAATGAATAAATAATGAAATGCATTCGATTTTTAAATTGGTGTTGTAGTAGGGACTACGCGCTTGATGTTTGCTTCGCGCTCGAGACATACCGGATGTTATATTATCTGTGCTCAATAGGTTAATATTTTTATAGATAGATAGTTTTTAGGGTACTGGTTGGAAAACTGCATTCCATTTTTAAATTTATGTTGTAGCAGAGAATATGTACCTCGTGCTGACGGGTTCGCTTTTTGAAATTATGTTGAATCATTAGCGTAAGAAATATACGTTCGTTATTCAAATTTTCATTTCATTTCGTTATATTGAAGTATAGAAGCAGTTATTGTGTTTGAAGGTTGTTCTACTTTTTGAATATGGGATAAATCCTTTAAAAAAACTTTACTTTATGACGCATTCATACAATATCTTAAAATAGCCATTTTAAATATAAACTACATATTAACGTAACAATATTATTATAAAAACTAGATTTTCATATAAATATTCTCCTTTACAGAGCAAAACGCTGGCCGGCGACAGTTCGGTGCTATTCTCGCCTCCTTCGATAGTGAAAAACTCGCTTCTAGAAGAATCTACGAGTCTCCACAGCCTAATGAGTACAGAGAACACTCCAGAACCGATGAAATACGAGGAGATGGATATCGAAAACGTTGATACTAAGGTACAACACAGGTCCTATATCCCTACTAATCCTATGCCTAACCTAGACCCTAACTTAGTATATTACAATGAACCTTTCAGAAATATTACCAATATAGAATCGCCTAGAAGCTTCGCCAGGCTAAACGCGGATCGATTAAAAACTATCGCCGGTGGTGATTTATCGTGCGATAACTTAATAGCCCCCAAAGAGGTACTAGCGAACGCGTTAGTAGATCACATATATAAAGTGACTAATCAAAAGCCCTCTACTTCGAAAATAGACGAAATATTAACGAATAAAATTATGAAAAATACGGAAACGGTCGAGAAAGAGAATCAATGGTGGTCTATGGATAAAGATAGTTATACCATAGACACGGATAGGGAGAAACAAAACGAAGATTTGTATAACGATTATTATATTTTTACTAATATGTAAATTCGTAAAAAAATCTTTAGGGTTTTAATGGTCATTTAAAGAATTGAAAAAACTACAAATCAATGTTTTTGTTTAAAATTTTGAAGGAATAAAATGTATGCATATATGAATATTATCTAAAATGCTAACGTTTCTTTTTGTATATTAGTTATTTTGCCTAAATTAAAATAAAGATATTTTCCATCAAAAACGGAGTTTAACGGTTATTTTCGAATTAAAAAAAAAACGCGTACTTAAAAAAAGTACTTCTTATAAAAATAAAAATCGACGAAATTCGATATAAAAATTGTTGTACATTTTCTTAAAGATAACTCAAGCGAGATTAATAAGCGACCAAAGATGAACGTATCATCAAATGAACTACTCTAATATATTCGCTAGTTAGTTAGTTTTAGTCGGTTTATAATTACCTCAAGTTTACCACGCACCAAATTTATTATAAGTTGCAAGTATTATGTTAGGTTAGTTTAACTATTTATTCGGCTTCGGAAACAACGGTTGTTTTTAAACGGTCTATTTTTATATATGTTATAAGGTTTGAAAATTTATTACGATAGGGATTTTTAATTTTGATACTTTTTATTAAAACATAGGAGAATACTGCGAACGAACATTTTCGATCGTTATAGACATTTTCAAAATAACCCGGTTCGGTTATGGATGTTGTCGGTATTTTTATACTAATATTGTATTGGGATTGGAATAAAACACAAATAACAAATAAATTCTAATAAAATTTAATAAAAAACTTTAAAAGATAGTTTAGGACGGGGTAATACTTTGTTTAATACATTGACTTAAGTCACTTAAGTAAATTTGAATAACACCGCATGTTATATAAGTTAAAACTTAACTAATAAAGTCAAAAGTTAACTCGACGATTAACTAACAACCCCAAGGACCTGTCTCATCCCTATATTTATTATTTAAAAAGTCTATTTCGCTTTGTAATTTTGCTCACGTATCATGTAATGTAATTACGATCTATTTATTTTTACTCTATATCTGTTAAATAAATCGGCAGCTACTTAAGTATACTTTATTTGAAATAAATAAATGACATTCTCCCTTCCCCCGTTCTATAACTCCCTTCCCTTCCTACAATATTGACAGACCAGTGTTGATACTTTGAAAACATATTTATTTTTTGTTGTATATTATTTTTTTTTGTTATTAATTTATGTCTTATAAATAAATTGTTTTAATTTATTCTGTAGCTGTAGTGGCTTTGTAATTATGTTTTTGTATTATTATTATTTTTTAATGTTTCGCTGTCAATATTGATAGTATCCAATCCAAAGTCCAAATAGTCCGATGTCATTGTTTATTTCAATAAACGTATTACACAGTGCCTGTTGGTTTTTATTTTATTCTCAATATAAAACCTATTACCTACTATATTTGAGAAACAAACCACTTCAGTAGTTCTACAGAGCAATGAAACCTTCCTCAATGGTCCTAAGGGAAGACCTGACTGGTCGTTAATCCCCAATGGTTCGATGTCAATATATAAATATAGTCTACGTTTTGAATAAATATCATAAGCGCGATTCAGAAATTAACGCATTAGTAGCGATTGCTATGGTTCCACCAACCTTTAAATTAAATAACATGAAAAACCATTGGTTTAGACTTATGTATTGAAATCGGTGAAGTGTTTCGTTTCTTAAATATAAAATGTTCAGTTCCACCATGAAACAATAATATAGAGAATAAACTTTATTTCCTAAAATTTTTCTTAACGAATGAAGCTTAACAGATAAGTTGCTTAAGTTCTTGTAGTTTTTATTCAAGAACTTGTATTTAATAACATAATCTAATACAAATTATTGTATTTAATGACAATCTGATAAAGGTCATGGTCGAGGCTAATAAATCAATCATCTACCAATTCTGACCATATGTCATATTACCATATTAATTTTAAACAGCAACTTACATAGTTTTTAAAACAAAACTTAAGTTTCATAATTTATTTTATATTGATCTAGCCAGTCAAAACACTAATAAGGTTAAATAATTAAATATTGCTTCCAACCTAACATAGATAAAAATAGTAAATATTTTCTGGTCTATGTATAAAAAGCTAAGATAAGCTATGTAGATATTAAATTAGCTATTAAATAGCTATTTTTAGGGCTATTAATTTATAAGAAACACGTTTCTATGTTCTAACATTAAAATTGTGGATCATTCAGCTAGTAAAGAAAGTTATAGAAAATCTAATAATCACATATTATATCATATTAAAGAAATGGGAAACAAAACAATTAACAACTCTTTAATATTAAATTCAATATAGATACATACACTTGATGTCAGATACATTAAACCTTAAACATTAATTGTAGACATATATGTATAAACAAGTATCATGTTATATTCAAAATAACAGTACGAAGTACCTAACACTAAAATGATTATTTGGAACAATTGAAGTATATCCTAGATATTTTCCAAACCTATATAAAGATAATTATTTTGTTCCCTTGGTATACTAGTTCCTGTCATAAAATCTTTTAGTTTTAATAGTGTACTTGAAGTCCATCGTCCTAGTTAGTAGTAAATTGCTTTAGAGGTATAGTAAGCGTTACGAATCTTTAGCGCTGAACGAAACCTGCGCAGAAATTAAAAATAAGGTATAGAGGCAACATCGCGGCGCGCGGGGCGCGTGATCGTCGGGTGCGCGAGCGTTGATTGGTTGTCCCAGTCGTGTTGTCTTTGAGCACCAATACGTCAATTACGAGCGCGATTCTACCGATGCGCAGCTATTCTCGTCCATCGCTAAACATAAATGACGCGTACTATACAGATAGAAAAATAGTGTATGTAAGTAGGTTAAAATAAAATTATCTTTTTTAGATCCGACGAGCCTCAGACGAACCGTTAGTACTGAAAAAATCTGCAGTCAGGTCTATAAAGTTTGAACACGAGCCCGATGCTAAGGAGGAGCGGCCATCTTTCATATTGGTTAGTATTTTTTTTACTTTAATTACGATATTCGCTTAGCCTTTATATGTTTTATTGAGTTTTGTTATTTACTATCGCATAAAGCTTATCTTAGTTTCTTATCTATTTTAAATTATTCACAAGATAATTATTATTTTCATTAGTCACAAGCATAGTCAAATATATGTTTGCATATATATTCGAAAAGCAATTAGTATAAAAGTCTTAACATTAATATATTATACATAGTTAGAAATGTTTTAGCATTATTTTTATTTTTATTTTTATTAAAAAAAACTACCATATAAAATCACCCTGTATATCAATGATCGTAAATTTCAGGCCGACAACAAATGGGAGACGCTGGCGTGCGGCAAAACTCAAGACCAGCTGGACCTCACGTTACTAGCTCATCAATATCTAAGGAAAACAGCTTTAAAACCTAGATCACTTAATTTTTAACAACAACACAAAGGGATACTGAAACGCCTTTCAAATTTAAGTACAACTCAAATTTGTCTGATTTGACATTTCGACAGATCTGTCAAACATACTAGACTTGAGGCGTGCTTAAATTAGATTTGCCTAGGAGTAGTTAGTAAGGCCCTAGAAATATTTCTCGCGGGAGAAAAAAATGGCATCCCATTAGAGATGCCATTGTCATTGAAAAATGCCAATTTTTGAAAATAATTTAAATATCTTTGTTTAAACGTCCAACTGAGGTTTTGAGGATGGTTTATCTTCATCATTAATAATATAGTTTCAGAGTAATTTGGAAACGATATTTAAAATCAAAATAACTAAAAGTTACACTGAATAAGTCTGTATCGTTTAATAATATGAAAAAAAAAAAGAATTTCCTATACATTTTACTAAAAAAGGAATCATAAAATTAATTGTAACCCCATATACAGCATGTTCAGAAATAATTTTTTCTATTTCGTAGGGTTTGTGCACGGTGCACTTTATAGCTTTGGGTTTTGCTTTATTTATGAAATAGGCTAAAATTATGTATCATTGTGTATTTATTTAAGAAGCGGTTACAAAAGGGATTTTTTAGCATGTTAGTTTTAAAAGCGGTTCTATAGACCCCTATAGGGGTCCTTATAGATCATTCTAGAATTTTTTCAATGTCCTTTTAAAGAATTTCTTAATAAAACTTTTATGTATAATTGCTTAAATGTACAGTTAGCAACAAAAGTCAAAGAATACATTAAATAGTAAAAAATGGGTAACTGAAAATCTACAGATGTCATTAAAAATAACCTTACCTTACTTTACAATGAATAGTCAGTTGTATATTTTATAGGAATATTATTTTTGTTTTTCAATTACGAAATTTATTTATTGACTTTTGTAGCTGACTGTACTTTGAAAATTTGCTGTTTTTTATAATGAAATAGTTAATTGAGTGTTTACGGATCCCTAAAAAATCATGTAGAAACAAACCACTTTAAGAAACCTTAGTTTAAAATTGTATAAAAATTATGCGAGTAGTAATTTTGATATGTTTTTTTTTAGTTTATATGTGATAGTATTTATATAGGGTCATTTGTACATAGAAGTGTGATTATAGTGATAAGAAAAGATAGAGAAAAGAAGAGTTATTATAGTGAGAAGAGAAGATAACAAATCATGTATTGTAACTTTGTAAGAAATATTGTGTGAAATGTTTTTGTATGTTTGAAATAGTTTTTCGTGTGTGTACTGTTCTCTATACAAAAGATATTGCATTTTTAATTTTTCTTACTTTAGTATATTTAATTTTTAAATAGATTTTGTCCGTTTATAAGAAATATAGGGGTAAAAAATTTTTTTGAAGTTAAATTTGAACCGGATAGTACAAATAGGCTTACTTCTATAAATAAGGTGTGTCGCTGTATATATAGTAAAAGCAATATTGTCAATACTTTTTTTTATAGAAAATTATTATTTTTCGTTTTCTCTTTGTAATGTCTATTTTTGGTTAAAGACGATTATTGGTGCAGGAAATTAACACCCTGTATACATTGGATTGTTTAATCGTAAAATTTAATGAAAATATTTTTTTTCTAGCCGTATCGTATTCTTGTGTATTTGTGTTCGCTTACTACAGAATTACTAAACCATATTTGATGAACTTAATACCAGATTGAAATGAGAAATGTTGCTGTGAAATTATTTTGTAGCTTTATATTATTCTTTCAAGCTATATCTAGTTTAAATATGTGTAAAAGTACGGAACTGCTGAGTTATATTTGATGAAATTCAATTAACAATTTTAAATAAATATCGTCAAAAACAATGAAAATTATTTGTAGTCGATATTAACAAGATACATAAGTAAATTATTCTTAAAATAAAACGAAACTATTATTAGAAATGTTATTTTTTTGTTTGTAATGTAAGATTTTACACAGAAACCGATGTTTCGTGACTACACTTTAATATAAAGAGTTACTTTAAGATGTGGAAATAAAGGATTCGATATATATTTTGTTTTATTTTAACTAATTTAATTATTTTATATTATCAAATGTTTCTATAAGACATTATAATACAAAAGGAATTATAACCGAACTTTTTTATTAACTTAAATGCTATTTTTGAACGAATTATACGAAAGTGACAAAACTATAGAGTTACTATTCTTACTATTTAAGAATTGAAAGCGAACAAAGACTTTACTCGAAGTCGTTTTAACTTCATGTTTAGTACCTAGATACATAACGATGGCTGACGTCCCTAATTGAAAAATTATTTTTGAATTGAATAGACAATTTATCGAAGAAGGCTCTAGGCTACATAAAATCACGCTGCGACTAATATAGAGCGAAGATATAATGGAAAATGTGGAAGAAACGGGGAAAATTATTCATCTTTGAGGGCTTCCTTTGCGTGCGCTGCGAAAACGGTTCAAGATACCAAAAAATATGCATGAAACGATCTAAAAAAAAGATCGCGACAGTATATGTCTATCTTCTAAGATTGACTCACTATAACATAATAATAGAAGTAGATCCGACGGGGACGAAGTCGCGAGCAATATACCTATAGAATAAAAAGTAAATAAGGAAGTTACGGTAATTATCATTTGAAGTCTTCCTACTCAAATTGATCCTGATTTCAGGGGTTATTTCCCTATTCTCAACTCAAACATAAATACGGGAATAACCTACACGAGTGACGCATCAAAGTGTTCTGAGAAAGTCAGTTCAGTAATCAGTTAGAAACAAGTTTTTAAAATGTCGGCGAACTTATCCATACTACTAAAAATAAATATACCTAGTTTTAATCTGTTCTAAAATAAAATTCGTAGGTTTCAATTTTTCAACATTTATAGGGTAATTTTTTTATAGCAATAGTATCGGTGTGTCATCGAGTATAAGAACGTGCTGGTATCACGTACATATGTATAGTTTTGGCTTCACTTACCCCGATTATTAAATTAAGGGACTATCTACACGCTATACGCCTATGCCTACTTTGTTTATAGATGTGATAGCTTCAAATATTCTAGGCAGTTTGAGGTTAACACGTTACGTTGACATTATTGGGACGCTATGAGAGGAATTTGCTTACAAACAATTACCTATAACACAATTTGTTATAGATATACAACGAAATTAGATATACATGAAGTAAAATATCTATGTCAATGTTTTGATTGCAAAAAACATATATTAAAAAAATTATTTACGTTTTGCTTTGACTTCTGATTCATACTACAAATTTGTTATATTTTTGAATGAATATTGAATATAAGACTAATCGTACGAAAAAAAGGTATAAGTTATTTTTTTAAACATGCTTTACAAACAAACAAACAGACAGGTGAAGCTAAATGAAAGCTTGTAAAAATGAATAAAAATGCTTGGTCGAACTTGAATAATTGCTGTTGCCTGATTTTATACTCAGCGACATTATGATTACATTGTAACAAAGTCGCTATCGCTGTCTGTCAGTTCCGTTTATTTTGATGGAATTTTTTTCTGACTGATTCTTAAGGAAGGTTTATATGTATAATACATGCATAATATAGTAGATCAAGACTAATAAATTTAGTGGTTTCTAATGTGACGTCGTAAATAAGAACGTTTTTTTGCGTTTATATTGCAAACGCTGGCTAAACCCTACGAGATAGACCAAAATATTGTACTACAGTATTGTCCACCTTCAAAAGTTCTACAAAAAAATCCGCGATAGCAATATGTCTATCTCTTAGGGATAACCCACCATAACCATTTTAAAAGCTTTACTAATAAATGGTTATTTACGAAGTGATTTTAAACTATACAGCATTAATCCTTATCCATTTAAGTACCTTAAATAAATTGTGCATTTATTAAAGAACTATATGCCTTTTACAGCATGTAATTTAAATCAATAGTTCCGAAGATATTACAAATTTAAGATGCAGGGACGTAGTTGTTGCGGCGCCGTGGCCGGCCGGGGGTCAGGTTGAAAAAAAGCTATGAACGTTTAGTTGTGTATGAGGACATTCTGTAGCTGCACCCGTGCGAAGCAGGGGCGGGTCGCTAGTTCAAAATAATGTAAAACGGCAAATATACTTATTTATAGAATATCAGACTTGTTTTGCCATTTTATAAATGAATTAAAGTATACGAAAAAAAACATATTATGTTTAATTATATATTAAATAAAGTCAAAATAAAAATATTGTGATTCGAAAAAAACCAAGAAACATACTATTATTTAAAGGTCTTATTTCTGCAACATATTATTATCAACGGGACTAGGTTCTTTACTTCCCAACACAATAAAATACATTGACGCGTTGTTATCACTAATAATTATAATTATTAATTAGCTAGTAATTTTCATAGCAACGTAAGTACTGATAACGTCCATTGCATGTAAAACGTAAATAAATAATAATCGCTTGCGAGATGAATGTACTAAAGGGGAATCACTAAGATTATAAATTGTAAGTAAAGTTGTACGGGAACAGGGAACCCCTTAGAAACGCGAACGGTTGTATAAATACGAGAAAATACAACGCTCCGATATCATTCCTTCTCTCATAGTTCGAGTACTCTTAGCGAAAAGGTAAATATTATATTCTAAGATGTTATTGTAAGACGTTTATTCTTAATAACTGTAGAAATGAAATGTTAATTTACAAATGTAAACATGTTGTTACATATTTCTTTGTTTAATTTAGCAGCTAGGTTTTGTTAGGCAATATTTATTGTATACTGGCTGAAGTTCGTAATTATATTCAGTATATTTTTATATATTATTTCTAAGTGTTGTGTATTGATGTTTGAATAGGGATAAGCTTCAAAAATAAGCTCGCAATTTTTTTATTCAATTTTAAAAAAGTAGGTAATGTGCAAAATTGTAATTGAAGGGATTTTGTTACCAAGTATATTTTTTTACAGCTAACAAGCAAAGATCAAAATGAAGTCCATTTGCTTGATTCTCGCAATCGTGTGGTGTGCTACGGCTCAAGAATTTTATACTCAAGATGTAGAGTAAGTTAAAAGAAAATTTATACTTTATTTACATTCTTTAAAAAGTTTAGAAAATACTAATATTGCTTGATGTTAAGCTAGTTACCAAATACTATTATTTTTTTCTACTATTCTTTATTGAATCACAATAAACTGTTCGCAATACTTAATTGTTTTATTCAGTGTCTAAGCGGAACTTAGAGTAACTTAGTAGGTAAGCCTTCATAACTTTGACTTAGAAAGCTTTGCCTTATTTGACTAGGTATAATAATATACTCTTCTTTAAAATTTTACTTACGATGGGATATTTTTACAGGTACCCTCAATGGTATATGGAGCCTCAGTTCCGTCAGCGTCGTGACGTCACGTTTGACAAAAAGGTGGGAGACAACGGAAAAGTCTTCGGTACTCTTGGCGCTAACGACGCTGGCTTATTCGTAAGTAAACGTTTTACTATAATATCCTAGTTTAGGTTTTATTTCGATACTATCAAGATCTTTTGAGTAATGTGGTACTGAATATAGTTAGGTAATTACTAATAGTTAGCTTTTAAGATCCTAAACTGACCGATCAATAATATCGATGATATTAATCTAAACAAACGAATCAATTACTTCCTTAGCTTTGTGTTATAATTTAGTAAGGTAGTTAATATCTTAATAAAATCCTATATTATGTTATAATATTCTTCTAGGGCAAAGGTGGTTACGACCACCAGTTCTTCAACGACCACCGTGGCCAGTTAAACGGCCAAGTCTCTGGCACTCGAGTACTAAGTCCTTATGGAGATTCGTCTCATCTGGGAGGAGGACTGCGCTGGCAAAACAACAACGCAGCCGCCTCTCTAGACGTTAGCAAACAGATACATGGAAGGACTTCTGTGAGTACTAATCAATGATTAAATAGTTTAACCATGTAGTGGGGGTGAACTCACGAAGACGTATGAAGCAGTCTTCCACTAGATATGTCTGTAACTTCATCAACTTTCACAAAAAGTCGTTTATCTATTCATGGTTTGGTATAGAACAGTATACAGTTCTTATCTTTAATTAAGAATACAAAGTGATCTCTTTATGGCAACGTTAGAAGATTAATACATAGTTTGTCTTTAATGTATTAACAAATATTCTGTATGTTATTTATTTTTAAGTCTCGAGGATTAAAATACAAGTGGACTTCTTTGTAACCCCTCTAAAGAAAACAGCGTTTGGTGATGACATCACGTAAAATATTTCATCGTCCGTGGAACAGATACCTCATTTCCATGAGATATCCACAAAAAAATTCAATAACTTAGGTATATAATTTAACCTATTTGCAGGTCGGAGCAGCAGCTGGGGGTCAATGGCCCGTGGGGAAGAACGGAGACTTCTCTGTCCATGGCACGTACAACCAAATGTCAGGCTCACGACCTGACTACGGCGCTCAAGCCAATTATAACTATCGTTGGTAAAATGTATTTAAATATGACTGATACACTAGTCATTAGCCCTACATCGAACACAATCGACGATGATTTTGACTAGTTTCTATACAACCAGTATATAATCCAGTATAACCAATTAAAATTAATTAGTTTTTTTAATGTTTTGACAGCAAGACGAAGAATCGGTGTTTGATTCGATTCTTTGTTAGAGTAGTTTAAGCTTCATAACTCGGTAAGCGTTATCAAACCTTTTCGATATCGACGACGATTGTGTACGGAGTAGAGCTTTAGTATCGAATTCGTTTGGAAATTAGTGATTTTTTTATTTAGGTTATGAGTGCTAAATTTGTATTAGCGTTATTATAAGTACTATATACTATATTATGTTGTGTTGAAATAAATAACTGTCTTGTAAATTTTTAATAGACAATAAGAGAAAGTGTAAATATATTTACTCGAACTGTGCAAACCTGTATTTATGAAATAAACGAAGTATTATGTTATATAAAACTTGATTTCTTTTAAAAACCTGTAGACCCACTCTCTCATACACTTGATTCTTTTTGATATAGCTTCGCCTTGCGGTTCTACCTATACATTTATACATGTATTATTCACATAAACCTTCCACTTGATTTAATTTATTTGATAAAAAAAACGTATGAAAATGCAGTTTTAACGCTTTAAGCATACATAAGAATAAACAACAAACAGACGACTTTGTTTTATAAGTACTATGTAATATTCTAAGTTTTTTTTTATAATATGAAGAGGGGAGACGAGCTGGCGGCACTCCTGATGGTAAGAGTAACGCCAGCCCATAGCCAATGCATGCCAATATTCTAATTTGTAATGTCATAATACTAATAAATAATTACTGTCATCCTTGTAACTTTGATGTATATGTGATATCTAAGTTAAAGCTACGAAGCCCACGAAAGTTGGCAAGTCAGACATTAATACAGTTAGTAAGTCAACCGTCTTACGAAATTGCCCGCCGCCACACACCGAGACCCATTAGTCAGTGGTTGAATTAAATTGTCGATACAACTAGGAGCCTAGGCGAAGCGAGCTAGTATTCGAAATTTTAAATATATATTTTTTCCTTATTTTTTTTTAATTGACTTTCTTATGTGCTAGAAAATTTTATTGTTGCATGTTGTTAACAGTTAAAAATGTTTTAACAAAAAATTTTATGTTTAGTTGTAGGATAATGGTTGATCAGTTAATTTTATAATGTAATAGTTTTAATATACATAAATTAAATTTGCTATAAAAATCTTCGTCATTCGAAAATTAAAACGAATTGATTCGTTAAATCGGAACTCGCAAAACGAAATTAAAACATCCACTCGATCTAACACACGACAATAACGAAACGAATGTCAATTTCCAGTTGTATACTAAAAAGTCGCTAACGTTCGCAACAAAACCTCCACCGAAAATCCTGCGAAATTGCCCAAACGATTTGCGACTGTTTGCCTTTAAATTAAGGTCGCAATTAGAATATGAAGCGAGCATCAAATCCTAGAACCCATAGCAATTAAGATTGCATGTCGATCCCGAATTTAGTTCAGTCTGTCTTCAATTTGCCGGTCCGTCTGCCGATGTTACTTAATTTCAATTTACTATGATTGCGAGTCTTACTAGTCCCTGCTACGATTATGGCTTCAAACTGATCCTTGGAGCAACGTTAGGCTTGGTTAAGATGTTAGTTCAATTAAGCTTACGTACTATAGCTTTCTAGAGAGTTGTTATTATGTAACTTCTTAGAAATGTTCTATTCCTTCAAAGTAGTGTGGTATTTCAAAGAGTATGTTTGTATGATGACGTAAGCGCAGAGGTACGTTACCTATTTTTTATAAATTCAAATCTATATCCTTATGCTTCATTAGTGTTACAAAATAGACTATAAGTAGTAGGTAATAATATTAATTACCGAAAACACATGTTATTCACAATTCAATATAATCCAAGTATTTAAGACGTACAATTATTATCTACATATTATATTATCTATACTAATATTATAAAGAAGTAAAGTGTGTATGTTTGTTAAATTGTAAGGCGTAATCTCGGAATCTAGTGAACCGATTTTAAAATTTTTTTCACCACTAGAAAGCCACACTATTGCTGAATGTCATAGGCTATATAAAAAAGAATTGTTAACATTATGCCCAACGAAGTGGGCACGGGTCTTCTAGTTTGAGATATTTTAATTAAATAAACTCTTTGCTTGTAAACTTAATATTTATTTCTGATTAATAATTAATTTTCTTATACAAACATATCTACGAAAACCGAATTATGTATGAACCGAAATAGCATGTTATATAATATCTCAATTATTATGTGTAAGTATATTGTAATGTATTTTATTGTTAAAAGTTGCACTACGCCACCTAATAAATTTTTGTTAATGTGTATTTTTGTCCCGACTTGGTTGCCTGGAAGAGATCACTC
>DWAJ01003889.1:0-13915 GCA_018238005.1 Eurema mandarina
TCGCGCCCCTCGCCGCCCTCCTGGTGCTGCTCGCCCTGCCCAGCTCTACCTAGTCACTTGCGGCGAGGCGACGTCGCTCCACGTCGCTCCCTGCTGTAATTGAGACTGTATCGGTAATCTTAACTATTTTCACTTACCTGTAGTGGGTACTCGGGGGGAGTGCTGCCCTCATGGGGGTATGAGGATAAATGTGCTAGTCAAGAAGTCTATGTGATACGAGTGTATCGGGTCGGTGTCGGTCCCCTGTCTGTAGCTCAGTAGTGTCCTATCTATGTCTAATGTTAGCTGTCTAGGTTACCTATCTTATCGCAACTCGTGCATATTAAACGCCTTTACTGGACTTTAATGTATTGTGAATACAACAAAAACATTTGTTTGACTGAAAATTTTCGAAATATTATTTTAATAAATAATAAGAGTTAAAGATTGTCAGCTGATGTGGTGCTTTCCAGTTTTTTGCGTACGTTGATGTTGTATCATATCGTAAATAACGAATGTAGAACAGAAGCATCATCAGTAGACCAGCACGCGAGTAGTGGCAAGTGGCAAGTGGTAGCGGTGACGTCACCGTCCTCTTGTCGTCGCGTCGGTTTAATATGCCCGAGTGTCTCGCCGCTGTCCTTAATGTTTCCCTCTTCTTTCCCTTTCATATAAACGTGCCAAATTGTTATATTTTTGTTATAAAGAAAAATATTTTTCCGTTAAAATTGAATGGAATTCAAGTAAAATGAACACCAAATAAAATGTTGTTTGTAAGAGATATAATTGTAAGTGTAAGTCCTAAATATTGTATTCGGTGTATTTATATTTTTAGATAATATCGATGTCATGATATCATGTATGTATGATAGCTTGCGGCCGCGCGGCCCGGCCTCGCCTGCGGCCACATACGAGTACACTTGCGACAACAACAGCCCGTACTTACGTAGTGGCTTGTAAATGGTTAAAAAATGCACTCATTGAAGTACAAAAACAATTTCAACAAATAAATTAACAAATAGAATAAACGGAATAAACATAATTTATATTATAATTTAAACAAGTAAATACGTGAACATTATGTTGTAAACTTTATAATTGACAAAATAATCCTAGCTTCGAGTTATAACGAACGGTATGCACACTTAAATTGATATTTTAGAACAAATTGATAGATGTTAAATTTAATGCGAAATTACAAGACTCAAGAATATCAACAAAAGAGCATATTACGTGTGTATGTACGTATGTAGTGGCGCGAGGCCGGTCCCGCCCGTCCGATATATTTCGATGTCAATTTTAGATCGGCGGCGTTTTGTACCAAAACATTTGCTACACGTTTTGCAATCGTAGCGTAAGAATTATATCAAATGTTCCATGTTGAATGTAGACAATCTCTCCTTCACTCACTCATTCTCTCTCTCTCTCATCATCGACACGTTTATTATTCCTCTTTGTCGTTCTGAGATTTAATACAAAAACAGCCCTCGACCGCGCTCACATTGTTATTTGGATGAGGTCATATTTCAGTTTTAATGAAATCGATCTAGCAATTTTGGTATTTACATTAATTAACCCAATGAAGTAGTAAACTGTGTTCATATTTGTCCAATTAAATCTCGAACATTGAAAATAATAAACTTGTTGAAATCTTGTCATTTCAGGGTCGTTTTCACAAATGAAATCAATTGTCATTCGTGTTTCTCGCAACTCATAAGTTTATGGGTATATTTGTCCTTGTCTGTAATTATGTCACATTGGTGAATAATTGTGAAAACGGTTCCAATGAAAGTCCTTTGGAGCTGTCGTGCGCCGTGGCATTTTGTATTATCATTGTAGTCAGCTAGGTGATTTAATTATAGTATTAATGTGCAGTTAAATAAATCGAAACATGTGCAAATTGCAATGTGGTCAATATTATTTATTGATTTATTTTATTGAAATCAAACCTAATTGCTTATTTCTAAAATACGATTAATATTCCTTATAGTACAATATACCTTATAATACAATGTAAAAAGGTCATTGACACATCGTGATCGTCTGAAAGATGTATTGTCTCATGTTGGTGTATGTAGGACAAGTCGGTGCTCTATAGAGTGTAGAGTGTAGAGCGGTCGCGTCGGGGCGCTGGCCGCTCTGTGTGACATCGTCTATCTCAATTATAATACTTGTTTCTAGCCTTTGTTTCGTCGCGGGAATACTCGAGGATACTCGTATATTTGATTTAAACGTTAATATCACATTCCATTTCAAACAATACATTATTTTCAGCAGCTTTTCTAAATGTAACGATAAGAAATGGAATAAATATCGTTACGCTATAAACATGTCAAGAAAACGGTTGAATTGTTAGTGACGTCATTTTAAATTCAATATGGAGAATCGAACGAAACATCTATTTATTTTCACTGCACATAAATATGCAATTGTTTGTGTTAAATGATTGTCTATTAGCTATTGTTATACGCATGCAATGATGCCACGGCGTGACAAGCTCAGCTTTTATCGTTAAAAATTGTGATACGAGGCGCGCCGGGCGAACTGCGAGGTATTTAGTTAGATATACGGTCAGTAACCGTCGGTTGGCCGCTCCCGGGCAGCTCCGGGCCGCTCTGTCGGTCTCAACGACACGACGTGCTCGTCAAAGTGTAGGAAAGCGGCTTTTCCAACTGGCGTTTAGAATATTTTTGTACGTCAATCGAGTCCCAAATTGTAGAAATGGTTCGTACCTGGTTATATCGATCCGTCCAGATGTGAGATGTAGACGCGTTGCTCATTCAATTACTCTCTCATGTAACAATTAGCCGACGAGCCAAATGGAAATTGAATATTATATCACGTCGATGATGTGAACGAATACTTGCGTCAATCACTCGGTTATATGCGAGACTATATATGATACTGCCTATTGTAGTAGTCGTTGTCAATTCCAGTAAAATAGTATATATGATAAGTAGTTATTTATAGATATAAGTTGAATTATTGGAAAGTGTTAAATATCTAGAAGTTTTTAAATATGAAAAGGTCTGAACTCCAAATTAACGTATTAATATGTGATATTCTTTGAAGAAACTTAATAGTAAAAACTCATTAGTGTTTTATCTCAAGCGAGGGTGACGTCGCTTAATGCGCTCACTTAAACAATAAATATACACCGAGCAAGTTCCTTATGTCACAAGCTCGTGCGAGAACACGCGAGCTTTCTCATAAACGCGACGTTATTAATAGTTTCATCGCTGTTCAGCTTTATTTAAAGTTTGTTCCTAACACGGTTTGTTGGCTACTTGGTATTTAGTATATCATTTTTCTTGATTCTTTTATAGTTAAGGTGGTTTTAAAACAACTTGGATCTGCGAGATGTTTAGGAGGAAATGTTGCATTTGCGTAGTCAATGAGTTGCAACTTGAATGCGACATTGTCGTATAATTCGTATAATAGTTCGCCGGCGCGCCCGACTGACTGTTACGAGTTGGGGCGGGCCCCGCGCGCTCGACGACGGCCCGCCCGCGCTGTTACATATACACATACATACATATACATACATGTACGTATACATACACACACGTGTAATAGAACATCGAATCATCTCGAACGTCTCAACTGTCGTCCACTGACGTACGTCACATAACACATTGGTGCCAACATAATAGATATATTTACATTTTATTATACATTTTATTGATTTGATATTGATGTACATACCATAATCATTGCAATGTATTGATACCAAATAAATGATGTGAAATTATGTGTGTTTGTTTTATTGAAGCCCCTGCCTTAACTTTTATTAAAATATACTTTTGGTTATGGGTATACATAGGTCTATGGGTTCAACCTGAAAACTAATATGGGTAACATTTTTATGTGTTGAAGTACTAATAGATTTTTTATTATTTCCAAAACATATTACTAATATATAAGTTTTATACGAAAGTGATAAATGTTCCTTTTCAGAAGAGCGGTTCGGATCTACCGATCATCAATATCCTTTGTCGAGGTCGGTTAATGACAGGAATAATTCATTGAAAGTGCCGCATGTTATTATTTATTATGTAAGTGTTGAATCTTGGCTTGCCTTTACTAAATATTTTTAATACAAAAACAAAAACATAATTAACTTGGTATTAATTGTATAAATAAAGATTTGTTGATTCAGTAGCTCGTCTCGTTCTAATTAGTCGAATCGTTCTTCAACTAAAAACTGTTTACTTCTATTGTTCTGTTTTCCTTGTTTTGTATGGTCTATTCTTAAATTTAAATCGCCCATAGGAGCGATTGGTTAGCAGTGGAAATAAGTGTTTTCTGGGCACTTCTCTCTATTAAATTGTTTTTCTTCTTCTTGGTTTAATGTCTAGTTGTGTGTGGATAAAATAAGTTTAAGGGTCGATGTTTGGTTGTAGCAATCAGCAACACGTGCTTCAATTACCAGCCAAACATTATATCTTTGTATTAAAAAGCGATGTCAACCTATTTGACACGCAAAATAAATTAACTATTATTTATTTCGTTGTTTATTTATTTTACGAGTCAAAGTGCATTAAACACGCTCTTCTTGAGTGACAAATAAAAATTATAAACAACCAACAAATATAAGAAAAATTGAGCACAACAAAATCTGGGGTCTCTAGATCGTTTTCTTTGTACTTCTCTTAAGTCTGTATTATGAAACTACACTTATCTGTCGGTTATTAGAAAAGCAATATTCGTCAACTCGGCTCTTGTAGCTAGTCGCCGCCCGCCGGTCGGTCGACCGTAATAAGTAACTTATTTTCGTTCATTAACATTTCTCGTTTCGGTTTCTTATTTCGTTATGTTTAGTTTTGTCGATAGTCGCCTTAAAACTGTTTCTTATTGTTTGTTTACTTCAATTTATAAAATGAAAATCTAAAAATCTTAAAAAATATTTAACGTGATGAATGAACATATTAAAAACTTATTACTACTTAATAATAAGTGCATCATCATTGTCTCGTCTATCTATTATGCAGTTTATATTTGTGTTTTGTCTTGAAATAGTCGTAATATCTATCGCTGGATTGTTTGGTCTAAATCTAGTATGGGAGTGTTGTATGATTATGAATCAACCTTGAAGAATATTGATGATAATTATCTATGAAGATTCAACGGTTCTCATTAACCGATTCATCATCATCCTCATCTCAGCCTATCATTAACCGTTGAAGTGGTGAATTAAAAATATATTTTACTATGTTCAGATAATAAACAGTGCTTACATGCACGTTTTCCAAAAAAAAAAAATAAAAAAGTCAAGCACAATAATTTAAATGGGCACTCTCAATAAAATTCAAAATCCTATTGATAATATAGTGACTCTCTTAAGCTATCTACGATTTCCACGAGGTACTTCGCGGGAAATATTTAATGTAATCAAAGTAAAACAAAAATAATCTTTAAATTCCAATCGATGAGTAGTCAGTAGCAGTGGTCTCGCTGACAATTGTCTCTAGTAGTATTTGTTCGTGTTGTAGTTGGTCGGGTATTACTACAGTCGTAGCGTCTATTTGAACCTCACGCCTTATACAGGTATCTCCTATAGTGTTGTCAGTAATTACTATAAAGAGTAAAACAAAACAAGACAAGTAAAGTATGATTCCTAGCACACGGTTGCGATACGTCAAATAATATCAACATAATCACTTTATACGACAAATCTTTGATTGATTACATCGAGTGACGCCTGCAATTGACAAATAAAACGAACAAGTGATACATTTAATTTAAAAAATTGATTTCGTGACCGAGATAGCTCTTTTATAATAATAATCGTGCATGTTGAAAGCCTGCAATTGTCCAACGTGTCTGCGGTAACAAGTGGCGACTCTAAAACTTTGCACGCTCGCTTCCGCCGCAGTGACCCTCTCCCCCTCTACCCCCACACTCGCCGACACTTGTGGAAGGGGAGGGGGGTACAAATTAAAACCAACTCAAATATAAATATTGAAAATTAGTTACTCCTAATTTTAGTTGCCTCTGGGTTTTATGGGCGGAACCCGTTCCTATTGTTAAATATTGTTTGAATTATTAAGGCATATTGGATAAAGTATTTTGTAAATAGGTTCAGTAGTTGATATGAACCTATTTTGAAAATACTTTTGCCACTCTTATGAGGATATTACTAAAGGTAGTTATGTGGTAAAACAGGTTGTTTAAACGAAAATGTGAAACAGGTCGCCGGTGAAATGATCTTTCACTCTACGTATACTTAACTATACGTAGCATTTATCAGTTCTCTTCATACCGCTCCGAGCTGTGACAGCCGATACAGGTTACATATGCAAGCTCTATGTCTGTAAATATATAATAAAGATACCTCGCTCAGTGTACTGTTGACTTAACTATATAAAGGGCTATATCTTGCTGTCTTTCTGTTTATAGTTGGTAACAATTTTGTTTACTTTCTGTTCTGTTTCTGTTTCTGTAATGATATACAAAAACATAACCTTCACGTTACCGTAGGTAGTTCGAATTCAGTAGTTTTGGAGTATTTTCAAGGCAAACAAATAAATATTAAGACGGTGCGTGTTAAACGTTTCAAATTCGCTTTGTAAAATAATTAATCCTTTTGTATCGACCTTTAGGTCGCATTAATCGCGCATCGCTTTAGCGATACTGCATAATCGCAATACAAACCACAAAAACTTTGCGTAATCTTCCATGATTACATCATTTAAATCTAATTAGCGAGCATGACAATGTATGTTCAGCATATTGTGCTTAAGATAACATTTCTCACTTTATTCGCTGTCAGTAAGTACGTGGACATTGCCAGTGCTCTCGAGGTGTCGTTACCGCCCCCCCGCCCCCCACATCAAACCCCCACACCACTATTGTTCCCGAGTGCCGGCAAGGGCGGGCACGGCGCCAACGCACCTACCGTGCACTGCTTGAAGCCCACAGGAGACCACTTTTATTTGTTCGCCGTAACACATAGGTACCTACAATAGATTTGAGGCTTCAAACAACTTCATACAACACTAGCCGAGCACCGCGGGTTCACTCTGTCTTAAATCACCTTCTATTCCAGTTGTCAATATTAATTTTAACTTAGGAATGAAATGCTAAGTTGTAAGTTGGTATGAACTTTAATTTCGATTTCCGAAAACTTGCCGCAAAATTCACATATCATTGAATGGTCGCAAGTTTTAAGTCTATTGTAAAAGGTAGTTCGTTTTCTATAGGTTTTACGCTGTTTTTAAGAAAGAGAAAGAAAAAATTATACAGTGGCTCCAAAAAAAAAGCTGACAGTAGGAGCACGATTAATAACTTAATAAATATTACATACAAAAAAGATAGATAAATTAAATTTGACTGGATTTGTATTTATGATCAATATTGTTTATAATCAAATTCCCTACAGCTTTTGTTTTTAAAAATTTTTCTCCAAAAGTTTTCGAATAAGGTTGTTGAGGAATCATTAGACGTCGACTGTTATTCTGATTATAGCAACGTAATATTAAAATGATATAGTATCAAATATAAAACTCTTAGTGGTTCCGTAGGTCCCGCGCGGACCCCCGACGAAAGCGAATAAGTTTCTCCCCAGATATCAGAAGCCATGAATTAATTCTCCGGTCATCTGAGTTTTTCTCAGTCCCCCCACCCCTCCGCACCGCCCCCCGACGAGATCCCATCGCGACTGATTTACTTCGTCTCAGATTAGCGCTGCTCAAACTTGGGATTAGATTTATCCGTCACTTATATTGCTTTTTTAATATTCTTACTTTTGGGCGTTATAATATATATGTTTCGGCACTCTTTATGTCGAACATAGTCTTGTTTGTCTGTAAATGTTGAATAATTAATTCAATCGAATTTAAAAACTGTTAAAAACAAACATATCGGTTTTGAAAAATTGAACATAACGATATGTTTGATTTTAGAATTTTTTATTATTGTTGGATTGTGCGTAATTATCATACAATACTGTCAATAGTTATTGGACGGGTCGAGGACCCTCCCTTTGGTTCAGAGGAAGGTTACGTCCTTCCTTCCCCTACAAATTAGCAAAGCATCCAGGATGATGTATCCAGGATACAAGGGGTAGTTGTAGGTAATGTTTGAGAGCCTCAGTTCGCTCGCCGTAAAAACTTCCGGCCGCTTCCAATGAATTCACTCGCCACATATTTATATTTATACGTGCGAGTTTCCGCATGAGATGCGATTTTCTTTGTAACATTAAATCTTTCACGTGAAAAGCTACAACTTGCACATCTACCGTGTCTACATATTTAAAGATTTCGAGTTAGGCATACCAAAGAAAAGTATATTTATGTTAGTATATTCCTTGTCTAGCCACTTCACACCAGATCTGCTACCTGACTCATGACCGTGCGCACTCGAAAGTGCCAATATACCACAATCAAATAAAAATTAAACATGAAATGTATTATGAGCGCGTCCGGCGGCGGGCGGCGGCCGATGAAACCCCAATATCCGTCCCGCAATATCTGAATATCGCATCACAAAACAGCAATAATATCGCAATTGGCGAATCGGCAAAAAGCCATTAAAGCCGAATTTTTAATTCATGGCGCTCCCTCCCGCACCCCGCCCCGCCCCCGCCCGCCCCGGCCGTAAATCACGCGCGCGCTCGCCCAATCAAATTATCATAAAAGTTTGCTAAGAGCCGCTGCTTTTTGCTGGTGCATGGACCAATGTTATTATGCTATGTAGTATGGTACATGTCCGTCGATACATTCATGTGTTGGTTTATTGGAAAGTTATGACAATAGCTCTGACATTTTTGTTATTTTAATTTTATTTGTGGCAAAAAATATACATCCGCTTTATAGGAAGTGGAAGAAGGAGTATTTAGCCTAACCTCCATTAAAGGGAGGTTAAGCCCAGATGGTTCGATGTCGACAAGTTGTGTATATGTATGCCAAGTCTGGAACGAATATCATAAGCCTGAATCAGAACTCATCGCATTTGTGGCGGTCGATACCTTTCTCATACTTTTAAAAACATTTTTAAAATGTGTGTCTCTCAGTGTAGCGAGTACCCCGGCACTGGGGCGAGGTGGGAAGGGGGGGGGGGGGGGTGTCCGCGGTTCGCAGAATTAATGTACCGAGGAGATATCGCATTACCGCTAATTACTTGGCGATATCTGTCGTGAGATAGTCATCCTCTCGGCTCTCAGAGGGCTTGTTCTGTTTATTATTAACTAGATTTTGCGTCTATATATACCTCCCATTGTGTAACTTAAATATTTTTAATTCAAAGTGGTTGTCAAGTTTCTTATTTTATACGAGTATTTTATCTCATAGCAAGTCGCCACTTCACTCTGGTTATCTAAAGACCATTTAGTTACAGCAAGTAATCGCCCGACTCGGTACAATACAAGTATCGCCACAATACAAAAAAAAATCAAATCCAGTTTCGTCCAAATTTAAACACTTACAATGTACAATAGATCCCTAGGCTTTTGGTAGTAAAACCAATAGATGGATGTAGAACCGATATAGTTGTGGAGTGTAGAGGCTCGCTCGGAAGAAAGCTCCCGAAAGCAATATATCAATAAACAGATATGAACCAAGGTCACAGGTAGCACATTCAAGTTCCGGAGAGCGCAACTTGTGATATTGTTTCGCCGGTTCCGTAGAGTCGCATTAACTCGTAATATGTTTCGTTACGAAACTCACGCATCGCACATATTTTTTTCCGTTCAAACTTTTTTCATAACGCGAATTGAAAACATGTACAACAAATATATTACGATGGGGATAAATAATATATTTTTTCCTCGATGACGATACTTTTGGTAAATTCTTTTTTGTAACTAACTTGTTGCCTATTTACTAGATAATATATTTTTCGATAAATGTTAGTCCTTGAGCAAGAGAGTTGGCTCAACAAATATGAAATATAAAAGATATAAAGATCACAAGAGTGGTTCAAGGAAAATATGTCGATGACGCTTCGTCAGTCCGCACTCCGCACTTCGCAGTCCGCACTCCCCACATGGCAGTGCGCACTTCGCTCAGCATCTCGGTAGAGAAAACACATTTCTGACAAGACGTTACTACATTGATTTTCTAAAACGTTGAATACAAGAGCTTTTATAAATTGTTACTCTACAGTCTCAGCTTTATTGACTAGACAGTGAATTTAAAAAATAATCCGTAGTAAAAATAAAGGAGTACAGTACTAGCTGCGCTAAAGACAATAAATTTGTATCAAATCGTGCGTATTAACAACACCACAAAAGCTTTTTCAAATGGAATAAAATAAACGTTTTATTAATTTAAAAATCGTTTGCTGCAAGCGATGCGGCTGGGAAAGGGAGCACACCAGCGTACAGCGTCCAGCATACAAGCACACGACCACACGCCGATGTAACGAGGTGTCGGCGAAAAGACAAAAATGGACGTCAATTAAAACTCGCAATATTCACATTTAAATATCCCTTTGTGCAATCAACGGTTAGTTTTTAGTTGCAACCAATTTTTACGCTTCTACATAAAATGGTTTTTCGATAGAATATAATTTAATTGTTGTATAGAGGTTGTTAATTATACGTGAGCCTCTATAGAACTAATAAATTATAATTAATAATTTATTGTGTACAAGTTTTTTTAATCATCGATTGTTATAGCTTCGTTGTTTATTGCGGTTATTTCTGAGCAATATTTAATTTATTCTGTTACCTGCTGCAATATTGAAATACTTTACTGCTACCTTTACTGGGGTAAGATTCAGCGTTTTAAACCTTATTAATCGTCAATGAAAATGAAAATAGTCAGTTTTGTTTTAAAATAACGTTTTATCAGTTTGTTTGGTACCAAATCAAACCCAAAACGATTAGTCCTTAGTCAACTGTGAAACCTAAGTTTATATAGATTAATATTGTGATGTATAAGCGAGGCGAGGTATGGCGCAATGATTCAGAGATAATCGCAGTGGAGCAGAATTCGGTCGGCGCGCGTAATCCCGCGATAACCGACCCGGGACAGACAATACCCTATTGTTGCTGTAGGGCTGCCACCACCAAGTTTTTAGCTTATATTATCGGCTACAACTTCCAAAAATGATTAGTTATGCATTAGACCAGATTTTCTTTGATTTTTAAGTAGGTGTTTATCGGTAAGGTTGGTCTTTCTGTGGTGTTAAGAACATACAAAACAATTTGGTTTACATGCATTAGGAAAGTTTTTGTGAATTCTACGAAACATTAAAGTTTGCTTTTCTGTTCCGTGTCTCCGTAACGGTGTAATCCATGTTAAAATGAGATGGGACGAAAGCTATTCATTAGTGGCGGACATGTTCATGAATCCAATTAAAATCACAAACTTACCCTAATTGCTGATGAACTTACCCTAGCTTATTATTTTATATTTTTATTTGTTTGCATGTTTTCAATGGTTCATAAGATTTTTTACTTGCTTCTTTGGTACTTCATCCTTTATTTTTTATTCTCTTGGTTTCATCCGAATTTTTGCTCACTCAAATTACGACATATTTTACCAAAAATGCGCGGTTGCCGCGTACAAGCGCAAAGGGATTCCCTTTCACATTTACTGGCGATTTAATTACGCGTGGCAACCCTAGCGAGGGTATAAAAGGACTTACTTATACGCGCTACTTTTGTTGCTGTTTTTGTATCAACATTAATCGCTGTGACGTCTTTTTGGCCGAGGCTTAGGGTGCAATCGCTCACACGACCTTCGCCCTTATTTTACACTGCATAACGCTGAAAATCCCCCGCGCAAAGTGGTACTTGATTAAGTGAAAACGCGGTGTTTGTGACGATTTCATTTTTGCGAATATAATTTTTGAGGTTAAATTTCGCTTTGTGTTGTCTAATATTTTGACTTCGCTGTTTGGTCTGCGTTTGGAGGTCACCTCTCTTTGTTTTGAAAAGTATTGTGTAAGACATTTATTATGTATGGAGACCTCGACATAATATAATAACATGCTAATTGTATTGTAACAGCATAAATAAATAAATCACTTACTCGTAGCATGTAATAGTTAGTGTCGGTGACGGTTGACAGCTGACAGTTTGTCCAGAATTCCTTGTATTTTATATTTGGATGTTTAGCAGATTAATAACTGTGACTTTTTATAGTGTCTCACATCTGCACACAAACATCCCCGACACACAATACTTGACTTCTGACAAACAGACATCATTAAGATACTACACGTACTCCTACAAGTATACACTCGTTTTACTTATATACATATGTGACAAAATAATATTCCTGAGGGAGAAGTCGCGAAAAGAGCAAGAACGAAGGTCGCGAGATTTCCATCAGACGCGAAATACATTCGGGATGTTTTTATTCTGTCTCTGCATCGAAATCAAATCACTTAGGAATACGATACACGTCAGACTCCACGTTTGGACCATTAAAGTTTTTATCATTCGTTCCTGCCTCAATTAGGTCCTGAAATTTATATTTCAATCAAAAACAAAAATGTGATATGATGTCAAGTTTATAAGATATTCATACATACACTTATACTCGTTTACCCCACAACGGAGAGATACGTGTCATGTCTTTTTTATATCTATTTTCTTACTTATTTACAATTTCCTTATACATGTATATGTAGCAGTGGTTAACGCACTATGCCCGCAGCCTTTTATCGCGTAAACCCAACACAAAACAGAATTTTGATGTAAAGTTACCATACAGAATTTTAGTCTGCTTGAATCCCTTACCATAAAGAGCTTCAAGTTATATTCTTACACTTGACATTTCATCTTTGTTCTTTTTGTCTCGTGTGTAAGGTCTGCCTCACTTGCGCTTTCAAAGCAGTCCTGTTGTAGATGTCAATATTTTTTCCTTTTCTTTTCCCATACACCTCGAACCAAGGAGAGGTCTTTTCCTCTTTTATACTCATGAACAACTTATATTGATCCCGGACATTCTGCTTCGGTCTGATTTTCATTGTGAAACCAAGTTCTAAAATATGTTTTCTATTTGTGATTATAGAAATTAAAGACAGGTTTCTGTAATAAATTCGCCTGGCTTTTGTGTTGCCCTATGCATATTTCCCATACACCTCAAACCAAGGAGAGGTCTTTTCCTCTTTTATACTCAAGAACAACTTATATTGATCCCGGACATTCTGCTTCGGTCTGATTTTCATTGTGAAACCAAGTTCTAAAATATGTTTTCTATTTGTGATTATAGAAATTAAAGACAGGTGTCTGTAATAAATTCGCCTGGCTTTTGTGTTGTCCTATGCATATTTCCCTTACACCTCGAACCAAGGAGAGGTCTTTTCCTCTTTTATACACAGGAACAACTTATTTTGATCCCGGACATTCTGCTTCGGTCTGATTTTCATTGTGAAACCAAGTTCTAAAATATGTTTTCTATTTGTGATTATAGAAATTAAAGACAGGTGTCTGTAATAATTCTCCTGTAAAGATCTGTAGGAATCAGTGTAATGTCTGATGGAAGTTAGAGGTTTTTTTTTGCCAGAAAGTAGTACACAGCTTTTGAACTGCACTCTTGAAGTTATGGCGTTGGTTGGAATTCAATACCAAAATTTCCCAACTCACTCATGCGTGCATTTATTCAATCTTCGAGAGGCCGCGGGGACCGCGATGTAGGGATACTCAACGTGAGTACCATAGATAGATATAGCGTGGGTTCGGTTATAAGCAAATAAAGCGTTGATTAACTTTTCGCTTCAGTCTCTATAGTTTCCATGGGTGTTTTGAATAAACACAGTTATCATTCGGAAGTCCTAAGTCAGCTGCATCTGTGTCTGTAACGGCCATGCACATAATCTATTCCCGTGACTGCATTATTTTTGCCATATTTCCAGCTGACCTTCGGAACGACTCCAATGTAGCATCTAAAATGCTTCAAGAAAAGAATGCTTCCGAAATTTTTATCATTTAGATGATATTTTGAAGCTGAATTGTTGACTCCAAATTTGGTTTGATTCGGTC
>DWAJ01003890.1:0-13912 GCA_018238005.1 Eurema mandarina
ATAATTTAAGTAGACGAGTTATTACAAATCTCGAAGTAAAGTATTCGTTTCTTATAAATACTGTAATATAAGCAAAATTCCTAAACCTAACTGTACAAATGTATTATTAAGCGTGTCAAAATTAGCCAAAATAAAACCCTTGTAATAAGGACTAACAAGGATAAATATTCAACATTCAATAATTTAAGTAGACGAGTTATTACAAATCTCGAAGTAAAGTATTCGTTTCTTATAAATACTGTAATATAAGCAAAATTCCTAAACCTAACTGTACAAATGTATTATTAAGCGTGTCAAAATTAGCCGAAATTAAACCTTTGTAATAAGGACTAACAAGAAAAATTTATTAAAATAAGCCTTATCCGAGAGCTAACAAGCAAATTTGAAGGTAGCCAAGTGGCCTTAATTACTCAGAGTCGACAGTAATCTGAACGGAAACAAAATCGATAATTAGTAATCTCATTAGAGGCTAACGAGTTCTCTTAAAAGTTTTAAGTGAAAAGTTCAGCAATAAGGCTCGCGATGACGTACAAATTACGAATCATTTTGAATTTATTAAGCCTCATTGGGGATTATGGACGGTTGTTTATTTTGAGTCGATTGATTTATTTATTAGGAATAGAATTATTTATTGAGTATGTTTAATATATTCTTTTTGCCTGCTGCTCTCTCCAATGCTGAGTCTGAAAATAAATGCTTTTAATTAATTTATGGTAAAGAATCAGCTTTACTCAGGGATATTTGCAAGGCTGGATTTTAAAAGGAAAGAAAGAAGACAATGAAATTTGTGGTCTAAAAGGCTGGGTACAATATGTGTCATCAGTAGTTTACTATGTATAGTAGTGCTGTAGCACTAACCACCGTTCTTATGTCTGTGACCAGATTACAGAAGGATAATATTACTAGTTTGCTTGCCCATTTATTAACTAAGAAAATGTCGTCACCACCTTTTAAAAGCATTTTATTCAAATCATTTCGATACTTATTTTAACATGTTCTGTGTTGAATATCAGCTCCTGAACGTGACCACAATTAATGAAGAGAAGGTAAAATTGGCAGCTCACAAACATTGGCGAGGGTACGGCAGCAAGATGCCAAGTTTAATTAATTTCAAATGAGCGCACAGTTCCAGTAAAAACATTTAAACAAATTACCTTGGTTTTGGGTCGGTTGGAGAAATTGATGGTTACTGAATGAGTAGACTTGTGGATGTAGTACCTAAATATAGTCGTACCTACCTTAAACTGTCGTCCAAAAATTTTTCTGTGCAAAGCAGAAATTTCATCGTAACCTTGCCTAGAGAATCTTGATAGAGAAGCTAAGAAGCTGTCTAGGGGTCGGCATGTCTGTCTAGATCTCATGTCTAGATTCATGTAAGCGTACCAAATGATATTTCAAAAGACATTCGTCATCGATATTATCTTCTTTGACTATTACTTCTCTACGTCTCTTATTTTACAAATTAACAAGAGACGAATCTCTAAAGCTAGATTAGTGGTTAGCTACTTTAGGTGAAACTGGAAAGACTTCGACTTTCTTAAGGAATCACAACAGATACAATAATCTTTCCTACACTAAATCTACAACCATTAAAATTAGAATACCTATCCGCCACAAGGCAAAGATAGTAAGCCGATTTAGCGGTAGTACATAATAAAATGATTTATTAATATAAGTGTTGCGGCCAGCGGTTAGTTCAATCCGCCTGGCCCGCCCGATACTGGACTTAGTGACGCGTGACAAATTTATGGGCCTCGACATTCTAGCTTTGGTCAATAGCTTTAAAGCTGCATTTTTACGCAGTCGGGTTATTTTGGGGAAGCTTATTTTCATATTTACCTATATCGTTGTAGAAGCTAAAGGTTTTGAGGATATAACAGTTGAAGCATCAAACTACATATTATAATTTTGGATGTGGATGAAGATTGGATTCTGATTTTTAATCCGCTGCAGAACTAACACGGGTGAAAGAGCCGGGCGTGGCTAATTAACCTTTTCCAAAATTCATTCAAAACAAATTTCAGATAAAAAGCGTGAAACAAAGAATTACAGTTCAAAGCCCAAACAACCAAAACGTATAAGCAAAAAGATGTCCTTGCTTTAAAATTAGTAATAGTAGTATATAATTATATAAGTGGAAGAAACGGAACCAAATGCTTTTAAAATATTTACAAAATAAAATGTTAATAATTGTCAATATCTTAAACCTCTGATGTCACAGTCTTTGAAAATAAATAAAAATATGATAATGATGTAACATGATATTTCTTTCAAAGCAAATTGTATCTGTCAAATGTAAATAATAAACGCGTAATCAAAGATGGCGGGAATCCTTACAAAAAGCACAGATAACATAGAACATGATTCACGTGCGAAGTGAAGGGGAAACAAAAATACCAATCGAGGCGAAACGATAAAATGTTTTATTGCTTACTTAAAATTCGCCAAAAATCAACAATTCAATTCTACGTGAGCCATAAAAGTAGCGAGATGGATTTCGTATTGAAGCGCCTACTATCGGTTTTGTGTGATAATTAATTTATTACAATTTACATGCGATTATATTTTTATGTGCCAAGAACATGCAACATTAAAATTTCGATGAATATCTACGCTACTTTGAGACCCGTGCTTTAGGTAATGGCCGCATTTAACATTACAAATAATATTAAACTTGTATTATTAACTATTTAGTTTAGACAGCAAATCTACTTTAATTATCTTATTTTCATCAAACGTAAGATGCGGATCTGAAAGGACTTCCTATCCTCAAAAGGCCGGCAACAGACTCGTGACATGCGACACGCGAGTACTCATGGTCGGCGCTGATCTTATATAAAAAAAAAGATTTTTAAAATAATGACGTCAGTACTACGTAGCCAATATAGTCATTATGAAAATAAACTATTTGTTTTCTGAGCATTGTAATGTTTTTCCTAAGAATTTAGCCCTATCAAATTATTTTATTAATGTAATTTTTAGTTCTAACTTTGATACACATTAAAAAATATGTTCTAACTCTAATTGCATAGAAATATTTCATTGTAATAAACGTAGTAACGTTGTTATAAATTTATTTCTCTCTTTGCAATTCTAAGCAAACTAAACGTGTGTTTTAATATTTAATGAAAACGAATATTTAGTAAATTTGGCTTTTTAGTGAGAACACGAGGTAGGGGTCTGAGCAAACTTCTGGAAAAGTTCAATATTTTCTACGCATTACTTAACGTCTTACATAAGGAGAGTGAAAGAAGAATATTCTTTCTCTCTTTAGTGGACATATAGATATATATTTATCTTGTACGTATATATATAATATTAGTATGGATATTGATAGTGGATATATGGTATCCACTATCAATATCCATACTAATATTATAAATGCGAAAGTAGCTCTGTCTGTCTTTCCATCAAGCTAAAACTACTAAACCGATTAAAACGAAATTTGGTACACAGATGGTCTAGGCTATTTTTTTTTTAAATCAACACCCAGAAGGTTGCGCGAGGGGTTGAAACTTTTTATAATATTACGCTTTCGCGGCCAAACCGCTAGACCGATTGTAATGAAATTTGGTACACAGATGGTCTAGAGCCTGAGATAAAACATAGGCTACTTTTTAACTGGAAAAAAGGGTTATAAGAGGGGAATGGGGCGTCAAGGTTTATATGAAAGTCTATGCGGACGGAGTCGCGGGCAACAGCTAGTGAATAATAATTTTATGGTTTTATTATAAGTGACACGATCATTACCAGGGTTCAAGAGACAATTAGCAGGAACACAGTAAGCCTGTAATGTCGTCCTAATCTCGCAATTACGACATGACATCGACATTATGTTTGATTGTTATGTTATGGATAGCCACGCCCCACGGCTTTGCACGCCTACCCCTAACGAGGTACAGTCTAGTGCAAAAGTCAGTGAACACATATTATAAATGCGGAAAGTAACTCTATATGTCTGTCTGTCTGTTACGTTTTTACGCTAAGACTACTAAATTGATTGTAATTAAATTTGGTACACAGTACTGAGATAAAACATAAGCTTATATATAGTTTATATAAGAGTCCAATCGGACGGAGTCGCGGGCGACACCTAGTATAAATATAAGTCACTCTATTTGATAAAAAATTCTCATGAAAATAGGTTGCGTAGTTTTAAAGATGTAAACCTGCTTAGGGACAGACAGAAGAAAGCGTTTTTTTTTTTAAATTTATGAAGCCAAGACAATTATCTACTCAACATACCCAACTAAAATATAGCCTAGCGAAAAACGAAAACAGAAAACAGGACTGTCTGGTTTCAATCAGGATTTCGTTCTCAAAAACTTCTTACAAAACCTTTTTCCTACCTGATTACCTCTAAGCCTTCCCCTTGCGGCGTTTTGTGCATACACACATGCAGACATATAGATAGAATTCGTCTGCGTTCGCGATTACCCCAATCAGTGTGGAATTGAATCGTCCCATTGTACTGTATAGACATTTCAATAATATATTGAACTGTTTTTAGTTTTAAAATTGTCTTTAAAACTTATGTCATTTATAACCAATGTAAAAGTCGGGTTTTAAGAATTTTCTTTTAAGTTTATTAAATTAATATTGTCGTTCTATATGTCGGTATCTTCAAAGTAATATTATATGTGCATTCAACTTTAAAAGGTGTTTGTTTCTAAGTGAGGCTTTCACGAAGTAACACTTTTGAATCCTCATAGTATTGCAAAATAATAATGTTTGATTTTATATTTTTTTATTTGATTATAATTTATAATTATTTGCTAATATAATAGCTTATACATACTGCTACTATTACTTTAATTCATAATTGTATGTAAGAAATGTTTAAAAGGCGTTCTGAAGTTTAAGTATTAATATAACTATTAAATGTCCATTTTGTCCAAATTGGAGCACAGAAATCAGTACCTACTAAGAAATTTCAATACGTAAATGCTCATCGATTCGCTCACCGATCTGAGAATTGACAGTGGCCTTTAATCAAGAATAATTTAATGCTAAAGTGCAGATAATTTCATAGCTAAGCCCGCATTTCACACTCCACTCGCCAATTAGCTGTGATCTATCTGATTAACATGCGTTGTCGGGATCCGATTGGACGGTGCGATTGTTAGCGGGAATATTATTATCATTTGTTTCATATTGTGTGTCCTTATATACTCATTTTAATATCTTTATACATATTACACGTAATAAGGTACAGTACTATAATAGTAGCTAATAGGTAATCTTGTGGACGATTGCGTCATGTGTCCTCTGGAGTCCCCTTAGGGTACGAAGGTCCGAAGAAACACCGGTGGGTTGTAGTTGGTAGGCCATCGTTTTGTGAAAGTCCGACATAACCGCCTCCATTTCCCAGAGCAGGACGCGGAATACGTATCTGGTTTTACCATCGACAAAAAAAGGAATAATAATAATACTAAAAACTCTCAATAAGATCTCTCCCAGATAACCTGAGACCCAGAAAAAGTTGAAAATTGAAATATACATTAAACATAAATGCATATACATATACCGACAAACACATATATACGTACAAATACACATGCATAGATGGAGACATTTATGGAGCGAATAGATATAGATAGTTAAAGTTGTCCGCTACCAGCAGCACCATAGAACTGCCAACGATTCCCAGACGCGTGATCTTTCAGGTGGTGCTGATTAATACGACGCGCGCCCTGAATTATTGTGCTACTCGTTTGACTATCGTGTTTGCAAATCACACTATTGGATACATTGTGCCCTGTGTACTTTGTCTGCTTCTGATTATATTTGTATTTTATCTAACTAGCGATAAACGGGAAAGTTTGATAGTAAATCTATGCTATGAATTTGGGTGAAATTTGATGAGTTTTATAGCCTGAAAGTAACATACTGTTTAATCCGATGTTGTTTAAAACATCATTTTTTTATTTTAATTATACTTGTATTTAGTTACTTACTTACTAATTTAACAATTAATAAAAGAAGCTTTTTAGCCTTGTAAAAGTCTATAGGTAGTGGTTTATACTGGGAAGAAAGCAATATTCATCTGCAAATAATTTATAGAATATTTCGTTAACTGAAAATTCTAGAACGTTCTACAAGATTCTATCGACAACCGAAAACAAAGCCGGTGCGAACTCACTAGATATTTGTTCGTAATAAGCGCTGCGGGGGCCCACTTCAGTTTCGGTAATCGTCGACCCCCTGGTACTAAACTGGAGATGATCAGATGCTTCTATTGATTACTCCCTGAATTTGTATTGTTCTATCAATGGTTACAACAATTTGGGAATAGCGCAGATGTATAGTACTTTTGATGAATGTTCGGTAGAAATTAAATAATGTGGAATTGTTGTGGGATGCTATAAATTTATTTTTACAATGGTCAGATGTATTGAAAAGAGCTGTAGTCACAGCTGAATAAGTAAGCGCAATGATGCCCAAAACCTACGACAAATGATAATTGATGTTTTATAAAATGGTCAAATGGACATTAAAAGAAGAGTTGCAGGTACAGCTGAATAAGAAGGAACAATGACGCCCCAAAACCTAGGACCTGATACATACAAATATACAGGAAGCCGATTTAAGAACTATTATTAGTAATACTACTAGTTTTAGTAATACATAACCAGTTGTAATATTGAAGTCCTAAAGATATTGAAAAAAGGTTCATACTTATTGCTATGTATAGTACATTTATAGATAAAATTTCTTTGTTTACAGTTTTAGTAATACATTAACTGAGCCAAAAAAACCCTTTTAACTACAACGCGGTAACATCTGTCGAATTCCTTAACCAGTTAGAAAAATTATAACATTTTTATAACTGGTTAAATATAAAAGAAATGATTATCAGTTTTTGATTAAATTCAACAATTTATCACGGTCTGATGCACCCCTGTTAAGTTGTTCTTGTATAGTATCTATACTAATTAAAAATTCTAAAAGTAAATCGAAATTCATTGAAAAGTACCCAACAATGGCTTACAAATTCAACTTAGATAAGACTAAATAAGAAAGGCCTTGTAGAAACTGTCTCACGTCGCATTGTTAACTTCTAGACAGGTTTTTTTAATGTCGATAGCATGCTGCTTCGGGGTATGGTGTAAGCAAAATTTGTGAATAAATTATTATTCTATTATTATATTTAAATCGTTTGTACATACATTGGTGCTTCGGTAGAATTAATTTTAATTCAAATTTTAAATAGTTTGTATATCTTCGGTGTTCAACAGAACCTTTTAATTCAGTTTTCTTAACCAAAATATCATTAATTATTCAAAGTTGAACCAGAAATGTCTTTGTTACTAAGTCCTTACTATAAATGTATAAATACCTTCTTTAAAATCAGTTCACTAATTCTGTTATATACTTGATAACGACATAAAAGTTACGGCCAAAATCCACCCTTCCTTTTGTCTTTGCCAAATGTATCCACAGATAATAATTAATAATTAAAAAAAAAATTTAAAAATGGAATCGTCGATGTCTTGAACCATGACGTCACTGAATAGTAAGATCTGTGAATACTCACTGAGGTTCAATTGATGCGATCGCTAAGGAGCACGCTTCTTAGACACACTATCTTTTTTACCTTACTTAATCTTTTGACAGGCTTTGTGTAAGGAATCCTTTGGAAGAACTCGATGGGTTTCTTTTCTGATCTGTCCTTAAGCTGAGAAAATAATTTTGCAGATATTTAATTTTAAATAAAAGTATTCTTGCAATTTTAAATGTACTTTTAGTCCGGTTATCGTTGTTGCTGTTAAAGTTAACTGAAGCCTATAACTTAATCCAAAAATGACATACATGTATGAAAATAATCAAAACAAACTAGCAACCCTCCCCGGCTTCGCTCGCATATATTATGCATGTACATATAAACTTTCCTCATGAGAATCGGTTGCATAATTTTAAAGATTTAACCTAGGCATATAAGGACAGAGAAAGCGACTGTTTTATACTATCTAGTAAAGATAGTGTAGATCACAATATAGTTGTACAGAACGTGTAAATAAGTTACTTGAAACTTCGTATAGAACTCCTAGCATCTTAATCACAAAGACCCATAGCTAGGAAAATGGATGGGAGTTAATTATGTACGAACAGTGAGGCGTATGCACAAAACTGGTGTCGATAAATATTGAATGCCGGTGATTGGTGAGTGCTACGGATCAATTAAAGGACTTCGGAGACATTGGTTTTGTACGGTCCGCAGAAATCTTACTAATATCATTAACACGTTTGAACGTACGCATACGTTTGTTGATGTTTTACAAAAAAATACTAAAAGGGTGAAGGCGTACGGCAGCGTTTAGATAAGACTGCAGATTACCATAAAGGATAGTTTTTGTCCGAGTAAATACCTTTTTTTTTGACAGGGGGAAATCCTCTTACGGATACCGCGTCCTCCTCGGGGGAGAAGGAGGGGTTATGTCGGACTCGCCTAAAATCGGCCACTACCGACTAAAACCCACCGGTGTTTCGTCGCGCACCCTTTCGGGGGGCGGGTCCGAGTAAATACCTGGTTAAAATTATCTTGTGCGTAATATATTAGGCTTTAATTTTTGTACCTACAGATAATCAAGAGATAATCAAGAAATTTTGGAAAACTATTCTAAAAAAAACACGTTGTATAGCTATTTAATTTTGTTTTTATTGAACCATGATGTATGTTCTCTTCTTGAAGCACCCCAAGTTGTAATGCATCAGAAAAACCTTAATGCATCAGAGAGCTGATTCCTGAAGGTGGTACATGGCAAAAAGTTAATGTTAAAGCCCACTGAGGTTGACTGCCAGCTGTCAAAGTGCAAGATGGTATTGCAACCTGTTTTAAATTTTCCAATAATAATAAATACTTTTTCGTATCCACACTGCTATTTTGTATTAAAAAGCATTGTACCTAAATTTAGTATTTTTATACCTAATAATCTCAAGTGTGAATATGCTGACGGTACAGGGTAGTGTCACGGCAGACACAGCAATGTGGAGCAGGTGTCGCCTAGACCGAATGAGTCTATGAGTGTGTATTGACATTCAATTGCTACGAGATATATTAAATAACCTGCGACTACGCTTAGCAGACGGTACGGTACTGCTTTCTAAATATTACAAACATTTTCTACCAAACCAAGTTTTTTATATATTTACTTGATAATTCTTACATAAAAGGGTTGTGCATGCTGAATAGGCATAATAGATAATAAAAGCACCAAGTACCTATCTATACAGTGCATTAAAATGCATATATTATGACGTCATACTTTAGTAGTATTTATATAGTCTAAAATTAAGGCTACATAATAACAATGATATATATACTAAGAACTATAATTAATATAATTAATAATACATAATATATTTTTCATCCGAACATTGCTGGCTGAAACCGCGGGCACCGCTGATTCATCTGCAAAGGTTTAATATTAACATCTAGCAAGGAAATAAACTGACATATTAAAAATACAAGTAATATTTCAAGTTTTCGTTCAATAGTTCTACATTTCCTACAGCGGCGTGACAGTTAAAGAAATCACAATTTAAAACGCAGGTGTTTGTGTGAGCTCGTGTTGCGCTAACGTAAATTATTCTTGCTCTATGATTGTGAATTGCAATATTCCAGGGATATTAAAAATTGTAAACATTTGCTTGCTATGTTATTCTAGAATCGTCAGGCTATATGGAATAAGGAGGGATGAAACTCCTTCTTAACTAAAGATCTTTGCCTAGTCGAGACGAATACTACATAATATATTGTCATGATTTCATATGAAATGAAATCATAGGCGTGATTCAGGAATCGGTGCAATAGTAGTGGTCGCTACAATTAAAATAGTGTGTAGTGCGTATGAACTTCATTCGCGAATAATGTTACATTTGTCTACTATTTAGAAGCAGTAAGCCAGAGAAATTTAATATTTGTCTATTCATATTATTAGGTATTGAGTTTAATTTGTTTAAATATCAACATTCAACATAAACATTAACAAATTCACAAAATTAAACAAAATATGATGTAGCATTTTGCTTAAACAATTTTCCAAAATTCCACTACGACAATTTATACTCAAATTGATACCTCCTTATAATACCTACCTACAGCACTAACTTACTAACAAGCGGTTTTCTATACCGAAAAATATACGATTTAAAACCTCGAACGAACTCCCAGCCGGGTTAATATTTTATTTAATCAAGAGTAATTCAAGTAAACAAGACTGCCTGGGTTGAAAGCGGACGCGTGAACATTCATTCATTGCAGAATACGCCGATTCATTTACAAGCGACTTAGAGTCGAAAAGAAATTTCTAGACGTACCTACGCTTTGAGTGAGAGCTCATTACAGACCTTCATTTCATTTCTTTGAATACACGTGGGTTCATTAAGCGAAACGCGACGGTGAATGCTACGGAATTTTTCATTACGAAGATATTGAGTTTTATCGTGTGTGAATCGATTTTTAAAGTTAACTAGGAGGTCGAGGGTTTAAATTAGGATCGGTTAATGTAATGGTAAAGTTAATATAGACATCTATTCTATTGATTTTTGCTAATATTATATAGGAGAGAGGTTTGATTGTTTTTTTGCAAAGATTAGTCTCCAATAGTACTGGCCCGATTCACTCCAAGGATTCGTTTCAGCTTTTATACTATGTGTATTATAGCTATGATATGGTGTAAAAATATAATTTAGTATGCCTAAAGGAAATAAATAAGTTATAATTCAAAGTTAAACTGTTAATTTTAATTTATCTACATTTTTAAAATGAAACCATAATTTATAATTATTTTTTTTTCAGATAAACTGCTCCCATCTTCTTATAAAGGTAAGATAGCCGTAACATATAATTTTTTAATAAAATTTTAACTAAAAACATCAACTTGAATCTGACGTTATTTTTCAATTTACATAAGCTATTCATGAAGAATAAAACACTTCAATAAAAAAACCTTGATGGAATCCTAGTCATTACACTCGACTCAAAGCATTACTAAATAAGAAATAAGCCGTTTATCAACCCTCTAAAGCCTTAATTACTCCTTATATCTCCGTATTTAGATGTTAATTAAACAATAAATATTTTCTTCGCGAGCACCAACAAATAAGGCATACCCACTTTAAGACTAGCAAAATAACTAAGCTAAGGATAACATATTGCCGGGGAATTTAATTAAAAATTACTACACGTTAATTTAAGGGCTGTTTTGTTAACGACGCTAATTCGGAATTAATTTGCGATGCCTCCTTGATTAAGCCTGATTAAATATTATCCAATTATCTGTGTTCAGTAATGCTCATTTTAAGGATTCAAAAGTTGCTTGAATTTTATATTTTATACATTAAATTATAGTTACATGATGAAAGTTTTTATGATTGAGGAATGAAAATCTTTAACAAATTGCAATTTAATATTTAAATATTAAATTATACGATTTTAGTTAGTAAATATGTGTTATGCCTAGAAACAGCTAAACAGCCCTGAATGCGCGAATGATGACGCGAAGTCATAATAAAACAATAATAAGTCCCAAATAACTATCATAAGCAGGTATTGGCATCATGGAAGCGATCGCTACTCATTATAATATCATATTAATATCTCCTTGTGACTGCTTTTCATATAATCTTGTGTTTCACAGCTCTCGACGGGCTTAATTCATCGATAAAAATACTTATAACATATGTCGTGAAAAGGTTTAGTTTAATATAATACGACTATGAAATATATTTTAATGATGAATAAATGAATTATGCAACTTAGAAAAACTTAATAAAGTCAAAGATGGTGAGTGATAATTTATACAGCGTATGTTTTAAAAAAGATAACATGTTAAGTTTTAATACTTACGTTGGAAATAATTTTGTAATTCCCAACCCAAAAGTTGCACCAAATATTCAAATTCTTTCCAAAAACACGTCCCGCAAAACTAGATATACCCGTAAACATGTTGTTTCATTGTATCAATTTAATAAAATATTCCGAGCGAGCGCGAAGCCACGAAGTATAGAGGTAATTATTATTTTCCCTCAGTTTTGAAATTTAATAAGCGTTTAACACTTCAAAAGCCCGTGTGTAAAGCAATTTTGTCGAAAAACAGCGGCGTTTTCGGCAGCGGGCATAATTGCTTTAGAACCGTTCCACTGAGATTAATTAGTGCTGCAAACAGAGAAGCGCTTTGAAGCGCTTTCTAGCGCTTTCTTCGCTCGGGATTTGCAGCGCGGTCTTGGGTAATGCGTGCCTCTAGGATTGTCAGTACCGTAAGTGGAGAGGACAAATAGAAGCTATGTCTGTTAAGCGTAGGCTCCGTGCTGAGTGCAAGCAGGTTTTGTATGGCTTGAGAATTCCTTCCGAGATATTCCGACACATCGTAGTTTTTACATACATTAAGCACTAAACTAATGTTAGAATCAAAATGGCTGAAATATATATTACTTTGCTACAACTATAATAATAATCTACAAGTTACCCCCATCTCTTTTTCTCCCTTGAAACCAGAATGTTAAAAATACTATTATACTATATAGTATATATATACTATTACACTATATACTAACATAGCTAATGAGCTTGTTTGTTTGAAGCAAGGATTCGAAATACGATTGATTTGATTAAGAAGCTATCAGAATTAAAATATACCAAGAACTTAACAAGCGCTAAACAAAGGTACCTACGTCATAAGAAGTAAAAGAGCTCCTTACATTATAACTAATACAATAAAAAGGACCCCTTATAACAGAAAATGGATTAAGTAAATTACAATAATTTCAAATCTGGGGCCCCAATGAAATCAAATAGTTATCTCACAAATTTTGTCGTACGAAATAAATAAACCGACAAACTAGATTTCCCTGTAATAGGGTAAGAATTTATCGATTATGAACGGGCCTGGGCTGCGTTATGAAATTGGATCCTTAGACAATAAAATACATAATTTAGCCTCTATCCCTTTGGGACGGAGCGAGAGAGAAATTTTTGAGGCCCGAGAATTTACTGGAAGATTGAATAGGTAAGTAATTAAAAGCGCTAAAAATATCATTACATTTAATCCTCAACGCATTTTCCATGCAATCCATAGTATTAAAAAATTAGATACACTTTTGTCTGTTAGTGTACAAGGACATTAAAGTAATAATTAACATTTCTTCCATGTCTTTTTTCTCTCCTATCTAGTTTTTGTTGCAAAAAACAAATCAAATTAAAATATCAATAACATTATAACTAAGCAATATATCTGAGGCGATTTGTTTAGATAAATATAGTTTATTGAAGACAAAAAGACTTTAAGTGCCTTTAAAGGATATGTAAAACGTCTTAAGATTGAAGTGCAGAGGCCCCAGATGCGTCCCTGTCTAGTTATTGTGGGTAACACTAAATTTTGTACTACGCACGTGCAACGAACGGTTCCGCCAATATACGACACGATAATCCTAAGAATTGGATGGCGAGAATGTGTCATGCGTGGATATGAATTCATTCGGCTTGTACTATATAATATTTGTGCTCGTCCTTGTTTTGTTTCTAGACATTATTTGAGTCTAGGAATAAAAAATGCTAAACTATTTATACGAAGTTTTTCATAGTTTGTCAACTTCACGGAGAATAAATGTGTTATCACTGCACATCCATCTCATTTTTAAGTAAAGCTATTTATTTGATAAGATTGTTCAGTTAGTTTCTTTAATGCAGAGACTATCCTCTAAAAGGCAAGGACACTTACAAATTAATTTATTTGTAAAACAAATATTAAAATCGTTTACATAGTTCTTTCTTTTTTTAGCTCTCAGTAAGAAGATATCTTACTGGCATCTAAGCGTAGATGATGATAATGTCGGACCTGCACAATGGTGCCACTACCGACTAAAGTCCACCGGTGTTCCTCTGCGTACCATGACACGGACATTAGCAGCC